>VZUI01090992.1:0-49700 GCA_013401135.1 Cettia cetti
AGCAGCATTAGCCAGCAGTACAGGCAGACTGGCAGTAACTGCTTTCCAAGGGTCAGTTGCAATATCTGATTCATCCCTGTCAACTACCATAGCAGGGGACCTAGTGAAAGACACCTTAAAAGCTCTTCAGAATAATAATTTTACAATCAACTGATGAAGAATGAGAAGGTGTGGGAGGGCCCTGAAAGAGTGATGCCTCCCTTGGCTAGGCATCAGCTGCATGAGCAAGCTGAGAGCCCACAATACAGGCACTGCCTCTGCTTTACGGCCAGACGTGGTTTGTGGTAGGAAGAAATCAGGGACAGAGATTTCCTGTAGCGAGAGGAGGTTTGGGCAGAGGTTTGGCAGCTTTCACCCTTGAAGACAAGGCTGTGTTTGGGATGTCAAAGCCTTCTGTCCACAGAAGTATTCACCACAAACACTCATCAGAAAAACAAAGTAAACGTCTCTACAGTTGTGAGTAATCTCCACCCCCTTCAGCCCTGAGGAGAGACCAAAAAGGCCAGCCTGGGAGTCACACCTCCATCCCACACTGGCCAGCTCACACCACCTCCACCAGCTGGCTCCAGGGAATAAACACACATGCACCTAGCAGACCCCTCCCCTCCAATCTGTACTAATCTCCTCCAGTGTCTGTGCTGCACAAGATAATTTAGAGGCAATGGCGAGCTCCCAAACACATCCCCTCTCTCACACAGCAATTAAATGTACATCACTGTCTGGCTGTCCCGTATCTTAGGGGCAGGAGGGATTGTCATCATCTTAAAGTCATGATTTAGAGAGGCAATAATCACGGCACCAGCCTCATTACATGCCAACTTTTGGGAAATTAGGTGATAGATATTATTCATTAAGTTGCTACACGATGCCCATATCCATCCATCTGTTACAGCTGAGCTAACATTTTGGTTCGGAGCATGCAAGTTAATGGCTTCTTTAGGAGGGAAGCAGGTGCTGTCCTGAAAGGCAGCGTGGAGAAAAGAGTAAGACTGCAACTGGGTAAATAATTAAAAAAAAATAAAATTAAAATACACAGAAACCTCTGAGACCTCTCAGACCTTGGAGGCTTCATGAGTACCCAACAGCAGGACACTCAGGCAAAAGCAGAGCAATACACAAGACAAAGCATGATGCTCAAAATGTCATGCATGAGGCAAAAGCTTCTTTCCTGGTGAGCTCAGCCCAACCAGCTGCACGTGTCACAGAGTAGATTCATTTTGGGTTGCTTTGTCAGGCTACTCCATCACCCTGAGCTGCATGAGAGGCTTCAAGGAGCTGTTTGGACTTTGCCCAGTGCACAGTGTCCAGGCTGTGGGCTGCTGCTCTCCTTGCAGCAAGCAGAATGGGACTGCATGGGGTTATGTTTGCAAAGGCTCATCTGCCCTTCAACCTCAGAGTCCAGGGGTCCTCCAGACATCCTTGGCTGCTGCCAAGAGCCAAGACCTGCCTTTGACAGCCTCAGAAGAACAGAGATACATGTCCTTAGCCCCTACACCTGTGTCTACATGCAAGGGACTGAAGGAGGAACATGCTGGAGATCTGACTGTCACCCAGAACTGGGACAAAAAACACATACACACGCAAAGGAGTACATGTGCCAGAAGAGACAAGGGACTTCAGTACTTCTCTGGTTACTTACCACCCAATTTTGCCTCAACAAAAACTGAGATGAGAATTTTTAGAGAACTCCTTTTCAGGATGATTCACTCACAAAAAGGAGAAATGAAAGGATTCCTGTGAAACACTTTTTGGATTTTTTATCTTTTTAGGGAAGGTTGTGTTCTCAGGCACAAAACCCAGACGGTAAGTGCTGAGACCTCAGACAGGCACACTCCTGCATTGCTCAGATACCCATTCTCAAGTCATCATTAGTTAAATAATACAAATGGTTTCCCAGCAAATTTCTTGCCAGAAGGAGAAAAAAAGCAAGTCCTGATGGTGCTGCAGTAGCCGGTGCCAGCCTTTGACATGATGGCACTGCAAGTCTCTGACAGAGGCAGAAACAGAAAGAGCTTCATGCCCGTCAAGCCACAGTGTGCCCAGAGGCTCAGATTTATCTTCTCTAACCCTACTCGACCCTTTTAACTTCCTCAAGCAAAATGCATTAAGAGGTATCACAAAAATAAAAGCATTCCTACCTACTCCCTCAATTCATAAAAGAGCTGGTTTTGGTCACAGAATATACCAGCGCTGCCTAGGGACCTCAGATCTGGGAAATCCTGCAACAGTGATTGCAAAGAGGGCAAGAATTGGAGTGTGGGGAGGCAGGGAGCCAAAGCCTGGGACCTGGAGAGTCTGCATTCTGCTTAAAAGCTTGCCAGTAACAATGGACAAGACCTCAGCTTTTGTGCCCATCCAAGCGCAGGCAGCTGCCTAAAGGGGCGACACTTCCCAGTGACATCCCGGGATGACCTGGTGACGCAGAGCATCCCTGTCTGGGGCTGGCACGAGGCATGGGGACGTGCAGCTGGGCATGGGGAGGCAGCACCAGCCCTTGGCAGCTGCCCAACACGAGGTCAGTCGAAGCTGCCTGTGAAACCCCATGCCTGGTGCTTCATCATCGAACCGGAGCTAATGGCTCCCCACTGCTTTTTCCCCTCCACAGCGCAGGCTATTCGGCTAAGCGGAATGGGAAGTGCGCTGTGATGTTCCACAGCACAATTCAGTCAGGGTAGCATCCCAGCTATGCTGGGTAGCAAACCTGCTGTCTCTGCAGCATTAGCAAACCTGGGATTGCCAGTATGCTTCATAGTACTCACAGCACTTCCCACGCAACTTAATAAAGTTCTGAATACCAGCCTGGCACTCCCAGGCCCCAGTGGTGCTGTACAACTTCCCCACCCCCAGGTTCTGACCTGGGCCTCCCCATCAAGACAAAAAAATCTGAATAAATTTAATACGAGCTAAGCAAAACTTCCTGCAGAGCTAAGCAAGTGTTAAACCCTGGCTGAACAGCTCAATAACCTGAGGAATGATAAAAAGCCATTGCCTAGAGTCAATCATACTTCCATATGCTTTTCTGGATCAGAGCTGTGCATCACAAGCCTTCAGCAGAGCCATGCACAGCATCTTTCTCACCCACCCCCAAACCCCACACTTCAGGCAGCAGGTTTTCTTCTCCCTTGCCTGGCATAGCCCACAGGGCAGGCCATGTCCTGCTCACAGGTAGAAATGCTGAGCACAGAGCTGCCAGGCACAGCAGCACGCCACAGGAGTTACATTACTTTTTTTGTGAGCCAAGGCTGCCCCAAATATGTTTCTCAATAAATGTACCAACCAAGTGGGAATTTTAAGGTGCCCTTGACTGTGCTCGCACAGGTCTTCTTCCAAAGCAATGCATTAGCACAGGTTCCCAGGTGGGAGCTGAAGGGCTCATTTTGCAAGGCTGCCTATGACATTCACAGCACATATCAGGAGGTTAGATGTTGCTATTAGGATGAAAGCAACATCATGATAGCAGAACCCAGGATTCACACCGACAGACTTGTGTTCCTCCAGGACTCAGCAGCGTTTGCCTTGGGCAATAATATGGCAGGAAAAGCAAAATGTTCAGCAACCGAAAGAGATGAAAATATGAACACAGACTAAATTTGAAGACATTTACAATAGCAAGGAAGGTAGGAGATTCAGGAATAAAATTTGCCTTGCAGTAAAAGCAGCAGGAACAAAAATTTAAGGCAGGCAGTGTCAAGTGTGAGTGCTCGCTATGGCACAAGACCACATTCACTAACCCCCAATGTCCCTTCTGATCTCCTGTGTGCTTATTCTGGTGCATTTTGGATATACCCATCACCACGTCACACACAGCATCAGTGTAAGATTAATCTAAGGGGCTGGCCATACTTACTCCACTTTGGATATTAGAAAATATTGTGTGTTTTGGACATTAGAGCATTTCTCCCTTGTGACAGTAAATCTGGTATAATTAGGTAGAGCATAACTAAAAATAGATTTCACAGAAATTAATTTGCAAACGCAAAGATTCAGGAGCAAATTCAGTCCTGTTTTAATTCTCCTGGAGTCATCTGAAATGACCTCAGGGATGAATTCAGCCAACTTGAATACCCATGTCTCATTATCACCAGATGAGCACCTTTGTGCATCTAAAAAGGGGTAATAGGTCTTTTGGACAAGCATGATCACATACAGAGATGGGCATGTCTGGGATGGAGGCAATGGATAAAAGTGCCTCTTGGCTTAGGATTCTCTAGCACTCATCTGCTGGTTTCATTGTTGTTTTTGCTTAGCAAAAAAAATCTAGTTTCAGCTTTTCTTCAAAATAAAACAAGTAACACACTCTCCTTCAGGTCACTGCCACAGTATAGCAAGAGCTGGGTGGCCCTTGGGAATATGAGCTTTCAGACAGATTAATACAGCTTGACTGAAGAAGGGAAGATGACAGACACTACTTAACAGACTCCAAGTTGGGCTCATCCTTGAACTGAATTTTCCTCACAATCTCATGATTCCTCAGTTGGAAAAGTTAGTCCTCATATAACAAAGTGCAAATACTTTTGCTCTTGGTAATTACTTTTAATTTAGACAGTGGAGAAAGGGTAAAGATTGGCTATTTGGGGTTTTTTGCTTTTACTGGCATTGTTTTAAATATTCAGATACACAGATACCAGAACCACAGGTTCAGTGACAATAACCTAACAAAAAAAAAAAGCAACAACAATCAAATATTTTACAAATATTCTCATGTTTCTATGAAACGACTGGCAGCTTGTCAAGGTTCTCTACAGACTCAATGGATTTCCAATCACCAGAAAAGCCATGGGGCCTCCAGTACAAAAGGCCCTTGGAAAGTTTATTACAGGGAGTTTACCACAGCTACTGGGTCATCCTTGACTTTTTAAAACCTTTTGTGAATTAGAAATGATGATACTAAAATGATGCACACATACTTATCTGTGGTTTTGCCCATAAAGGACATCACCAAGGACAAGAAAGAACAGATAGAAAATTTAACCCTTCGCCCTCTTCCCTCTTGGCCCCCAAATCGCCAGTGAGTCTGTTGCATGAGGGCACAAAACGTTTTATTTCCTTCAGACCGTGGGTGTGCGCTGGGTGTCCCCGAGGGCAGAGGCAGCTGCCAGGCCCCTCCAGCTGCAGCAGCCCCACGGCGACACACGTGCCACCATCGGCCTCCGGGGAGCCACAACTCGCCGCTCTAATTTTAGCACTCACAGCCTTGCTGGCATCTGGGGAAGACGTCTGCCGTGCAGACGCAGGCAGCCGGCAGCCAGTGGCAGAGCCCCAACAACAGCAAACCCCTGGTGAGATCTGCCGAGGGCAGCAGCATGAGGACACGGCCGGGAGCGGCATCGCAGCTGAGGGGCGCAGGGACGGCACTGGCAGGAGCAGCACAATGCCGGCCCAGAAGCGCGGGGAGGAGCGCAGCTGGAGGGGCAGACACAGCCAGCGCTCACAGCAGCCCTGCGTGCTGCCCCAGGGGTGTGCAGAGCCCATTTCGTGCCCTCCCTCGCCCCTGGAGAGCAGGGATCTGTCCAAAACCTGCACTCTGAAAACCGTGTCTGATTCACTCACCTCTCCCCCCAAGAGCAGAGCTCCAGCCACCTCTAGGTACCAAAGATAACAAAGCTGAGAAAGGGATGTTACATTGTGTGCCCGGCTATTGGAGAAAATCCCACTTTTTCGTTAGCAAAACAACTTTCCCTTTCTATTGCTGGCAGAAGGAAAAGGCTGTCCCCACCTATCTGCGTTTCATAATGCAGCTGCAGCATCTAAAGCAATGTTTACCTGAGAAAAAGATATTGGGCAAACAATTCGTGCCTGGTTTCCAGACTGCAAAGGGATGCAGCACTTGGAATCCAAGAAAACAACAGCACTGGGTATCAGCCAGATCTGGGGATCACCAGTTTGGAAAAGCAGCCTTCTGGGAGGACAACAGATATTAGCGGGCCAATTCAAAGTGAGCACTGGGGAGATAGGCAGGACAAAATAGTCAGGCTTTTCCAGTACTGGTAGGTGTGATCCCAGAGCAAGGCTTTTTCCCTGCCATCACAGCCCCTGAGAGACACCAAACCTGCCCTTGCAGCACCTGTCTGCACAGCAGCCCCATGCCCTGCACCTCCCAGCCCCGCTGCCCTCTGCCCGCCCCAGGGCACCTCCTCACCCCCTCCTGCATGCAGCCAGGCTTTCATCTGCCCAGCACCCAGTTCTCACTTCTCAGTTCAAAGACATCAATATGAAAATAGTGGGAGCACTGAGCCTCAATGGATTGAATCCACCACTCCTTGCTCACACAACATGCCCACACAGCAATGGAAAGTGTATGCCTTGTGTTCCTAAGAGCAGGAATCTTAGCTAATATTGCTGCTCATTAAAAGCAAAAAACAACAAAAAACCCAGCAAACCAAATCCAAGACTCTTTGCAAGGCTAAAAGGGGAAAAAAAAAGGTCCTGCAGTTCTTGGGAAATGTCTTTCCCATTGGCTTCTCTTTAAGGATTTGGTTTAGGCTTGTGGAAACACAACACAATAGAAACTCGCCCATAATTTGCATGCCCCAAACAGCAGGGAGATATCATGAGATCTGGTAGTCCTGAGATTTCTTTCCTTTGGCAAAATATATTCCAAAATTCACTTGAAGAAAAGTTCACACATCATTACAAGTAAACTGTATTCAGCCAGTAAGTGAAGAAAGGGCGCAAGATGACACATTATCCTGTGGTTTTATTATACAAGCTTTGCTCCCTTACCTCATTTGCAAAATTAGGGTTGGTCATAATCCTTCCATCAGTCTTTCCTGAAAATTAGCAAGGGCCCAAACCAGATTTTTGAATTTAAAAAAATCTTCCCACACTTTTAAGAGATGTGAAAACGGGTTCGCCAAACATTTCATTTGAAGGAGCTCTCTGAAGTACCAGCTTGGCATCAGAATGCTAAAATGCTTCTTTGCAAGTGATTTGGGAGATGCTCTAGTGAATATTCCCCAGAAACACACACAGCCCAAGTGATCCCCTGTTTCACCCATTCCTCTGAGAGGGAATGAAAGGGAATGTGGGCCAGAAGGTAGGCCAAGATTACAACCTTTAAATTATTTGCTTTAAAAACAGCATTATTTGAGAATACTGCTTATTTTCATGTAAATGCTCAGGCACAATAAATAAAAGTAAGATGGAGCAAGGACACAGAAGCCTGCAAAATGCCTTGGAGTTGGGCATCTCCAGTGCATTCTACCAGCCATTTCCCCCTGAGCTTGGCAAAGTCAGACCAAAGAAAGTCCTCCAAGGAGATGCTGAAACCCCCTCCGGGCAGGTCTGAGCCACTCATTGCCAGGCAGGAATCCAAATGGGATAAGCTGGTGTTTCTGCTTCTGCAGGGACAACAGAGGCTCTGTGGAGAGCTAAGGGAGCAGGGCCTCCTTCTGCAGGACTAGAAGAGAGACAGCCCCTGTACCTTGCTTAGTGCTGGGGACAAGGCACTCTGCCCTTCAGCACACCCAACCCCGCCAAACCTCGGGAGCTGTGTCCTCCTGGCTCCTAAGGCAATGCTCCTTATTTGTAAGGCAGTGGTCTACCTGAGCATATCAGCCTTAGAGCTGACTGTGACAGCAGCACCCAGACAACCCAGAGCAGAGCCCGAAGCCCTGTTCTGCCAAGCTCAGGAAAGCCAACACTGCCCAAAGAGCATATAATTCAGCTGGACATGCTGAATGGAACAAACCCTGCTATCCCCATTTTGCCAATGGCAACCCAGACACAGAGAAGCTAAGTGACTTGCCTAAGGTCACACCAGAAGTTCTGTGGCCAATCCCAGTCCCACGAAGCCCAATCCACTGCCTTAACCACACACCAGCTCCTCTCTTTCATGTGGTGACTGGGCAGAAGCTGAAGAGCTGCTGATGTTTCACAAGGCAAAGCCACATCCTCGAGCCCTTCCTTGTCATGCAGCAGCCAGCAGCTTTGAGAGCAGTGCTGAAGCCTCATGCAGCAACTAGAGATCATGGCTCATATTTCTCCCCTGAGAAAAAACAGCCCCTTGGCTCCAGCCCTTGCCCTGGCCAATGCCAGGCTCTCCACCACCTCCTCTCCTTTACCTTCAGTCTGACAACTTGAAGTCATCTGTTGCCATAACACTGTTGCCAAGGAAATACAACAATATGCTTATCAATAAAAAGTGTTGGGTGTGCACAGACAAACCAGTTAAATTCACTGGGCCTGGAGCCACGCCTCCTGTTCTCCAGCTGTCCTAACACACCTGTGACCTCCTCTATGGCTTTAGATACTAGCACACGCACACGAAGAGACACAGAAAGACTTACTGACCTGAGGAGCTTCCTCATTCCTTCAGTCCAGACTGACCAGAGAGACTGCATCGTCTCCAGACCAAACAAAACCTCCTCTGATCTCATGAACAACCCTGCTGTGAGCAGCATGTTGGAGAAAAGGTTTCCTGATGCCCTTTCCAGACTGAACTACCCTCTGAATGTTCCTGGCCATTGTTCTGACTCCAACTGGTCCTTCACTGGCACAAAATGCCCATTCCCAACAGACAGCAGCACTGATGGAATGTGAGAGTCCCAGTTCCCATCTGACCACCCCCCTGGGGAGCAGCCCCTATTGTTGCTGCAGCCCCATAAACATGTGGATGTCACAATCCACGCTTACAGCTCTTTATCCTGCAAGAAATTTTAGGACTTGGTACATAAAGTAAGAGTCAGATTTTGTAAATCTTCGTCAAGAGAAAGAAGCCTGAGTGATTCATAGACATGAGGCTGGGTACAGCTGACCCACAGCTAGGGAACAAAGGCCAGGACCTTGGGGTTAACAGTGGGGTTAACCAAATCGGGCTCCTGGAAATCTACCATTGAGGATTTCCCAGACAGCAAAGGAGGAGGATTCCCAAATCCACAGCAAATAGGAAGTTCCAATATTGAACAAAGAAATACTAAAAAGTGAAGTAATGACAAAAGAAATTTGAATGTTTGAGGAAAAAAATGTTTAAAAACCTACACACATATAATCAAGCCAGTAAAAATTTTGTTGCCAGCATTACAATCTAAAAGAAAAAAATGAACATAGATTTTTAAAGCTCCTTCACTGCTCCAGAATAATCTCCAAGAAACACTTATTCTCTAATATTTGGCCAGGAAAAACTCTGACCAGCAGTGCTTACCATACACTGAATTTTCCCCACCTACTGCTCTCTTTTCTTTTAAGGCTTGGATGTTTTAAGAGACCTTACCTGGATCTAGGGTTTTTCCCCATATTTTTGTTAAACAAATTTGAAACCCAAGCTACCTGAGTGCTCACATTCTTTCAAACAAGCTCACACACCCCTTCAAAATCAGATGGAGGAAATAACCTAACTTGAGAAACAGGCCGAGATTTATTTTATTTTAATTATTAACAATGACAGCTTTAATTTCAGGGCCTTCAATAATTCAGCTTAATTACCCAGGAGACAAAACTGTCTGACCAAACCCTGTAAAACATCTATAAACAAAGCAAAACAAAACAAAACATATCAGTAGCAGGCAGAATGACTGAATCTATTACCCTATCCCACGCTGCCAGGCACTGGCATGGCTGCAGGTAATAAAAAGTGATGCTGAACGTTTTGGGAGGGAACAATGCTCCGTGTGCAGTTGGAAGCAGGTGACAGCATCCTTTCTTCAACTCAACGGGGTTTTTTTTAAAGCCATAGCCCCTCATCCCCTCCAAATCCTTTTGTTCGGCAAACAAGGCGCCCCGCACAGATGGCACTGGCTCGTGAGAGAAACCGTTCCGATAATTGTTCACCCCGGCCGGGAGGGGAGAGCACGGAGCCAGGGACCGTGCGGCCGCAAGCCGCCCTGCGAGGGCATCCGCGCCTTCCCCGGGTCTGCGCGGGGACGGGGAAAGGTGCGGGGGAAGAAACCCTGCCCTAAAAGGAAAGCTTAGGTACCAAAAAGAGTTGAACCGGTCGTGACAGCAACACACCCGGCATCTTTGCTCTGCCTCGCACGGGAAACCGCTCCAGCACAAAGGAGCGCATCCTGCTATTTATACAAACCAGCGCCTCCCGCCGCGCCAATGGGAGCCCCGCTTCCAGCCGCCCGCCCTGCGCGCTTCTCCTCTTCCCAGTGAAAATGGACCCCTCCATTTCACCTAACAATTTGTTTCTTCTCTCAGGCATATTTCAGGGGGGAGGGGAAACAGGTAGGAGTGCCCAGGGACAGGACCTCAAAGAAATCTGTGTCAGCTTCTTGTCACCAGCCCATTCCTCAGAAAAATAAATGCCAAGTTAAATTCCATAAGCCACGGTAACCACCACAAATGTGGATTCCTGCAAACAGAAATACCATCAAAAAGGTCACATTGGTAGCAAGTGTGACCTCTTCTTGGAGCCAGGCAGAGCCCTGTCCTTCTGCTTTGCTGCTCCTGCATCTGGTGGACATCAGAGGCTGCATCTCCATTTAGAAATAAAAAAGGATATCTGTGCCTTTTATTGAAGGTACTGTTTGTGGAATTTGGTAAACGGATAACATGTTCAGTACTATAAACACACACACACAAAAAAAAAAAAAAAAAAAAAGGAAAAGCCTGAGGCAAGACTAATATTAATACCCAGTCATGTCACTCTCAATTAAGTTCATATCTAATGAGCCCATTTTCTCCTTGCACTGTCCACTGATGCTGTAAGCAATGTCCAATGAAAAGCATAAAATGCTGCTTCTGGAAAGCAATGATCTGTACTGGTGAATTTTGAACCGACCAATTATGAACATTATTTTTAATGGAATGAGCAGGGTTTCTACCAACTATAGTCATCAATGCCAGAAAATGTCTGTGTCCACAAAATGTCCAGACACACTTCTCTCAGACTGCAACCACTATTGCTATTACTTGATTTCCTATTACTATTATCTCTGTAAATATATATATATACACACAGATAGATATATATATATATATATATAAAATGTGACTAAATCTCCTGTATACCCTAGCTGTCAACCACTCTCAATCAGCATTGAATTGGTATTGGGAATGCTTGTTTCCCAGGAACAGCACCTGTTTCTCTAGATTATACAAAATCTGAAACTCAGTGAAATCTATCCAAGAAGCACCTCTAACTCTCTAACTATTAGGTAGAAAGTAATTTAACTGTGTTGCCCTAAAATCAACTTTGTAGCACTGATACATGGAAAATCTTACATCACCCCCCAAAAGCACCTATCTGCTGCCTGCAGAAGGTGTGGCAGGGAGAACCAAGAGCAATGCTGGGCAGATCTCAAGCGAGTAGAGCAGGATAGCACTGAGGCCAAGTGAACAAGTCCTGACACACAACTATCCCTGGAGGAGGTTACGTTATGCCCGGATCCTCTGCTGCAGCCTTCATTCCCACAGGCATCCATCCATCCCTGGGTTACTCTCCATGACAAGGTACAGGCACACCCTCCAAATCATTTTAATGAAAACTGGTTGAAGAGAGAAAGGTAGCCTGCTCCCCCCAACCTAGTTCCTTTCATAAAATTAATCTTTGGATTGACTATATTAATGTAATCCATATTAGCCTGCATGGCTGGAAGCTCATGGAGGTCATTTGGGGATGTGAAAGTACATGGAAGGGCAGCTGCTTTGCTCCAGAAGGGAAGAGACATCTCTCCTCATCATGATGCCTTCAACACATTAGTCTCCCTCCATCCTCTTTTCCCAGGAAGAGATCACTTAATCTCAATCATCATACAGTGCATGGTCGGCCGATTCTCATCCCCTCCCAGGGAGCTCTGGAACATACAACCAGTCTAAGAAGCTCTCTACATCAATTCTGAGTTGAGAAGACACAGAAATAAACAGGACCAGCTTCCAATATGGATATGGTGTTGATCTACCCTCCCCAGCCAGGGAGAGCACACTAATAATGGGCAGTTAAAACCAAAATACAGCTCAAAAGCCATTTTAACAAGTGAGAGGCATTCTCAGGCAGGCACAACAACAATCTGAGAGTGAGTTTTGAAACCATTTACAGGCCTGTCCTTTCCAAATCCATCAACAGTTGTGCCTACACTGTTGGCCCAGTTTGCCCCACAGCTTTGGTCTGCCTTCATCCAGCACTTCATCAGTAACATCTAATCTTCTGTCCAAACCCAACAAACAAACAATTGCAGGCAAAAACAGTAAAGCCAGTGGGATGTTGGATAGACTAGGAAGACTGTTAATCTTTCATCCTCCTTTCCTTGTACTGCCAGAATTTTCTTACTGCTTTCTCCCTGTTTTAGGTAACAGGTGTTTCAAGGAGGGACAGTGAAGGAACAGAGAAAGAAACACACACTAAAGTACAGTCCATTTCTCAAAGATTTAAGCACACGAGTTGAATTCTCCATGAAGGTTTCTCTCAAAACCTTTAATAAGAAAAAAACCCCTTTTTTTTTTTCCCTCAGACTGGACCTATACTTGCAAGAAAATAAAATCTCCCTTGGGGTGGGAGAAGGGGCAGAAGAAATGCTCTGAGCCAATTCAACCTCAAAGAAACAATGCTGTTGTTTTAAAATTACCCATCCTTCTGAAGTCAGCCAGTCAGAAGTGATTCTTTCCAAACCTATCTGCTTTGGTTTTTTCTCACTGCTCTAGCACAGTTTTACAGGAAAGGGGGGACATACAAGAAAAGCGAGTATGTTCAGGAGGTATTTGAGCCCTACATGACCCTCACCCCCACATTTACACACTGCAATCTGATACAATCATTTTATTACTGCTCTAGCTCTGCTAAATCCAATTTATCCACCAGGCTATAAATCTTGTTGTGTATTGCAGCAGAGCCTTGGTTTCAAGCTCTGAGAGATGCTTCACCAAGTAATGAGTGTCCCAGCCAGGTTACTGTTTAACCTGCAGAGTGGCAGTGGGACAAACGGCACGTCAGCGTGTGCAGCTCCAAATGGCAACACAGCAGATGATCGAGACACAAATGTTTTGCAAATACACAGGAAGGAAAAAAAAAAAATATTTGTATTCAGCAGCTCCACCAAGTCTGTATAAACACTCCAAGGTCAAATCCACATGTGGACTGCTGAATGATCAGTCATGTGTTATGAAATTCTCCCTCCAAAACCCTCAAGTTTTTAAAGTGTCTGGCAGAGACAAAAGACCTGGTAGGAAATAAAATCTGTTTCACAGGGTAATTATCTTCCATCTTTTACAACTTGTTCTGCTGCCAGAACTGGGGAGAAAAAAAAAAAAAGAAAAAAAAAAAAAAAAGGAAAATTAGGATTATCACCTCCAAATTCTGCAAGGCTGAGTGCTTGCACAACTCCAGGGCTGGCACCCAGCCCACTGGCTCAGGGAGGGGAAAGCACGGAAGCAGCACCCATCAACAAGCAGAGAGAAAAATGCACAGGGGTGTGATCCTAAACTCTGGGAAAAAGGCTGGAGGGCTCCTTTAGTCATTCCTTTGCCACAGGTAATGCCAGTTGGGGCACGGGCTTGATGCCTGCTTTGGGCAAGCAGCCTGGCTGCAAGGTACCTGTTGGCCATGTTTTGGGAGCTTGCTTTGTTTTATCCTTTATTCCAATGTAGGAGTTGGCTGGACTTTGAAGCTGGAATGCCTGGACCAGGACAAGCAGACTGGTGGCAAGGAAGGAGAGACTGGTAAGCAAACAGTTTTGCTACTGAAGAAAATATGCTGGGTAGCTGGACCCTTCCCTGTCACCCTGTAAGGTCTATTTTGAGCCCAAGCATAAACTGTGATTCCAAGACAGAGGAGGCCCCTCAACTCATGTCACCCTAAGGAAATAAGGGTGGTCCCTTAGTTTGATTTCATTGCACAAGGTATTCCCCTTGCAACAGTTTCTTATGAAATCAGATGAAGAACTAGGAGCAAAGAAAAAAAAATTAATTCCTAAAGTAATGGCAACCTGCCAAGTTTTTAAAGAGGCAAATCTTGAGTGGCTCTCTGGAAACTCAGGTAGCTCCCTGCATGAGCCAAGGGGAGAAACTAAGTACTTCACTCCCTTCCCTTAGCCTCCTCTTTTTCATGTATTTCTGCTTGATACAAAAGTTACTAACAATCTAAATGGAAATCAGGATTACAAAAGCAAGAACCTGCTCCTGGATTCTTCTGAGACCCATAGCCCTGTCAAGAAACTCAGTCCAGGCTGCAAACCCTGCTGGAGCTCCAACAACCCATTTGGGCATGTGGGAACATCAAAGGCATCAGCCCCTGTGCCCAGGTGGTTTCTCCTTCTCTGAGGGCAGGCCATGAGGCGTGTGTGCCAGTAGGAAGCCTTTCTCAAGGAGTTTATTACTCCCCACAGAGGTGGGCACACTGAGCTCCTGGTGACCAGCAGTTGGCCTGTACCAGCTCCTCCCTCTCTGCTTAGCATCATCCTCACACAGCCAGCTGGTTTGGGGCATAACGCTTCAAAAAAGGAAGCACATTGATTTGACAGTCCACTGGGGAACAAGACTTCTCTGCAGCCTAGAAAACATGACCTACAAAGGATGACTGAAGGAACTAGGTTGTTTAGTCTAGTGAAGACTGAGAACAGACATGATAACTATATCTGAAATACATGACAAGTAGGTGGAAAGAATAACCTGTTCTCCTTTCCCACAGCAGACTGGACATGGCAAAACCAGACCTAAACTGTAGTGATAAGGATTTAGGTTAGCAGTTAGAAAAAGCCTTCCAGTTGGGAATGACAGTGCCACACTGGAAGCCACAGCCTGCTGAGGTTATGGAATTGCCATCTGTGGAGGTTTTAAGACCAGGCTATAAAAACACCTACTTAGATATGAGGTGCTCTTGCCTGAGGGCGGAGAGATGAGCTAAATGACCCCTGAAAGACTCACATCCTGTTGCTGCTTAATCAATTAGTAACAGTTGTTCACAAGTCAATATCACAATTTTCAAATCAATTGGTCTGTTTGAGGCCCGTTATTGACATCTGCATATTTTGTGCTAAGCGCAGTCCTCCTAGGACTACTGCTCTGTCCAAGGCTGGTCCCAGACCCCTACCAACAGAGAAGCAACCACAAGACCATATCTGCTTTGCACCTTGTTTTCCATGAAGTGCAGGAGGTCCAAAGTAGCTGATCTTGCTCACAAGGACAAGATTTCCAAATGATGGTGGAGCTGACAGAGGATCACACAAAATTCTGAAGCACAACCAGTGCTCTCCTGAACTGGCGTCCCTTGGTCAGCCTGTGACCAATGCAGCTCCAAGCTGTGCACACAAATGGAGAGGTTTTGAAAACAATCTTCAAACCCCCATGAACATTTTTGTTGCCAGCCACTGAAGTCTGCAAGCTGACATCTGTAATCACATGGAGGGCACTCTGTCCCTTAGTACATGCATACACCACAGACACACAAGACATATAACACGACAAGTAACCATCAGGGGTAAAAACCCAGTGTCTAAGCAGACAGCAAGAATGCATTAACCTTCTGAAGCCGTAAGGTTCTCCTGTGACACACATCACCTCCGAGCTGAAAGCCTCCAGCTGAGCCTGTGCATGAGAGGAGAGTCGAACCTCTTGCACCTCCCTGTGCCAAAAACCTGACACCAACAGGAAGGTCCAACCTGGGCCTGATTAAAGACAACAGAGAGGGGCCAGACTTCGCTTCCCACCACAGAGCAGCCAAAGCACTGGTCAGCATTTCAGCTGAAACGCTGGCTTCCCTTCCAGCTCCTTCTCCCTGAGACCATCATTTCTTCCTTCCAAGGCACGACAAGGGGCAGCTTGCATTGGGGAATACACATTTTTGGAGCCAAGGGGACAATTCAGTCCAACAAACTGAACAATCTCTTCCTTAAAATTCTCGTTTCAAAATGTTCATGGCAGCCCCAAACACATGAGCACCTCAATGGTACAGAAACAAGTGTGAACAAGCCATTGGCTTTTTTTTATTCACCACCAGAAATCAGGTTCTGCGTAAACTGATAAAGGTCTGGCTTTAACAAGGGGCATAAGGAGACATATTTAGCATCTTTTTTTAATCCTTCTAAATTGTAAGCAGTTTTTCAGCTATATTAATTCTTTGAAGCGAGTGGTTCTCCACTAATCATCCTGGTTTATGTTTACATTATGAGGTGTAATGATGCATCTCAGGAATGTTATGATATTAGTTAAATTAACTAAGACAACTCTGCCTGCAAACTGATGAATTTTAATGTGTCAACATCAGATATGAAAACGCAGTTGTGTAGGTCTCTAGATTCACATGACCATATGGTTCAGAATTCTAATTAATTCCTTTGGATTTCATTCCACATAACTTACAGCTACATTAATTCAATTTTTTTTTTCAGAATTTTGGAGAAACATGTATTTTGCCAAGCTGTGACTTTTCAGCTCACAGTAAGTGTTAAGTGTAAGAAAAACCTTTCATTTCCCCTTTTCCTGATAACCTTGTCGTACCTCCCTGTGGGCTGGCATTCTTCCCAAACCAGAGGTCAGGTGGAGCTCTTCTGCCCCAAACAGACTGCAAAGACCCACTTTGCAAGAGCCATAAAGGTTCATTACTAAAAACAAACTCATTTTCAAATTGTTATGTGCTGTGGGCAATCAATCAGACAAACTCTCCGGGAGGAAATGCAATCCAGGCTTCTGAAACACAGTGATTGTGACAAGTAGGGATAGCACAGCCCCTGGAGCCAGGCACTGCTATCATCACTGCAGACCATCACAGTCATATGAGCATTGACAGAAGATTTCCAGCTCCGTGGGGTGTTGCACAGTGCACGGGTTTGCAAGTTCCAGTTTGGGGACAGTGGTATTTTCTCTTCTTTATCTGACCCCGTTTCTTAATGATCCACATTCAAGATCTCCCTCTAGGCAACAAAGAACATTTACTTGTGCTTCTCATTAGTTAAACCAAATCTGAATAAAATGAAAGCACAAAGCATACTCATCCCAGAGCTCAAAACAGATCTGGTCAGACATACATGCCATCCACTGTTACTTTAGAAAAAAATATTTCAGCACAGAAACTAGTAATCCTCTAGATCCCCATGGTGTGAATGGAGCAGCTACAACATCACTGTGGTTTTCTGAAACATGCAATGCTTTCAAAAGCCAGGTACACTAACAACAGCCCTCAGTGGCCTTGAAAGACCCCCACGAGTGACCACGGCAGGCACTGGCTCATGCCCAGTAGGAGAAGGCTGGAATCTGCAAGCGCATCTTGGCATGGCTACACTCAGGTAGGATTTCTTCTGATACAGTTACACATTCTCACAGCGTGGCACAAAAGGATGGGCTTGAGAGGTTTAAAGATTTAAGATGTTTCTCTCCCTTCACCAGAGCAGCAAGTAACTACAGGCGCTATCAATTTAACAGCTCAGCTCTGCAAGAGCCAAACACGCTCAGCTTCCCATCTACACTGCCCAGCAGGGGAAGGTTTTTAAGCGTCAGACAATGTTTGTTCCATTTTTGAAAGGGTCAAGAGGACCCAAGACTGGGATTGCCAGATCTGCAATTTCCTGCATCCCTTACTTCATAGAATTGCTAGGGAAAATCTGAACACAAAACCCCAATGCAAGTGCAGAATTCCTGGTTGCAGTCCCCAAGGTGGTGTTGCAGAAGCACTGCTAGGGGCTGGGTGATACAACACACAGACAATGGGGCCCGGCTGCCTCCAGTCCCTAATTTAAAACACTCTGGAGCAGTCATAACATTTTTGCTGCCACATGGGTCAGTTCCCCCTTTAAGTCTGAGGCTGGGCATTAGCCAATTGATAGAGCAAATATTTCACCAAAACACCAAAGCAGTCAACATCATTATCAACAAGCATTTTCCTTCAAGGGGTGTGAGGCACTTAGACATTGCTGTGAATTTGGGCTACAGACCTACTCTCCCGAAATCCTGCTACTTCCACGCTTGCACTGGAGGCATAAGAAAACATCAGAAAGCAGCAGGACAAAGGGCCATTTCAGCTACGGCAGGAATACAACCAGAATCCAGCAACTGCTGCTTTTCCCATTCTCTCAGAGGGACTAAAACCACATCAACACAAGCCACCAGCCTCTCCACTCCTCCTCCCAAGTGGGAGAAGCTCACCTTTGCCTGGCCTGGACCAGCCCTAGCATCAACTCCCCTTGGCCACCTCTTCAGCAAAAGAAATGGGTGAGAGAAGAAAGCCTTGTCCCACAGCTGAAGGACATGGCCAGAGACTGGGAATGCCACTGGTCCTTAGGCTCCCTCTTAGCCCCCTCCCCAAATCCAGTTCCAGATCTGGCACCTTGCTTCTGGAGAGAGGCAGCCAGCCTGACTTCAGTGAAGAAAATTAATAGATCTGTTGAGTTTAAAAGGTTCAAACTCCCTCTTTCCACCCCAAAGAGCTGAAAGAAAGGGACATCTTTGGGCTTGTTTTGAAGCTCCAATTCACATTAAATGGCAGTCCTACAGGAAGGGAACAATGGTGGGAAACAAAACCCCAGAAGTATTGAAAAGAGCATTTCTGAAGTGAAACGGTTACACAGTTCCATCTCACAAACCTCTATAAAAAGATGTTACTAATGCACAAGACTCCATCTCCGTAAATGCTGCGTGACAAGCAGTCAGACAGAACCAATGAGCCTTTACCTAACAACAAAACCCCAGGAAAAACTGGGGGAAAAAAAAAAACAGATTGCAATCCTAATCCTGCTAGCAATCTTTTGATTAAATATTATTATTATTATGTAGTTGTTATTTGCATTATAAGCCTAGTCACAGACAGACAGCAAGTCTTGTCTGAGCTGCTGTTCAGACACAAAATAAAGTCAAGTTTTTCATCCCCAAGTGACTGGAGATATCAGAGCTAAAGCAGGGACACATAAGGGACTGTGGGAGCTGTGCAAGGGCTGCCTCCCTGTTTCTTCTCAGAGAATAATTGCACCAAGTGCATGAGATCCTGCAGTGGTGTCCACTGAGGCAGAGCAGCCCCACCTCAGGCTGTGATAATCCATCCCACCTTCTGCATGTAGATACCAGGGACCCGCCTATGTTCTCCTGCATAACACTTAATTGTTATTTCCCCTGTAAAAGTGCTTAAAGATTCCTAAAGCACTTACAGCCCCCATTAACCCAGGCACCATAAAAGCAGGGAGCCCAAGGTCAGTTCCTAACCACAGAGACAGGTGAGATTGAGCACAATAACCACAGTGGTCTCCAAGCCTCAGGTGGCTCCCAGAAAACCTTTAACTCAGCCTGAGAACAGCAGATGACAACTCACCCCACACAACTAAATAAGAGAGGATGTTTTCTGAATTTCTCAAAGAAAAGAGAAAAAAAAAAAAAAGTGATTCCCTTATCAATTAAAAACTTGTTCAAAGTGGCTGTTAAGGAAGAGTTTGTTTGTGTTCCACATTTGTGTGAAAGCAATATAGTTTTATGAGAAGAGATTTCTTTTATAAGGCCCTTGGGCTTTTATATTGAAGTTTTTCACCCCACAGTGGGACAGTGGCAGTGAAGCAGAACATCACAGACAAATAAGGATGTGATGTGCTGAAATGCTGCCCTCAGATGAAGGAGTTGCAAATTCTTAAGTTCTGACAATGAAATGCTGTTTATTAAAGCGTGGAGAGTAATTTCTTATAAAAATACAAAGTCTTATTCAAATCCCAGAGCAATCCA
This sequence comes from Cettia cetti, assembly GCA_013401135.1. Taxonomy (NCBI): domain Eukaryota; kingdom Metazoa; phylum Chordata; class Aves; order Passeriformes; family Sylviidae; genus Cettia; species Cettia cetti. Next base: position 19,570 of record VZUI01090992.1, read on the forward strand.
TAAGCCTGATGCTAGCAGCCACCCTCGTATAAATCACTGACTAGGTTTTGATAGCAATCTCATTAGCTATTGTACAGGGAGCTCAAGTACACATTGATGAGTGCTGAGGAGCACTACCTATCTTCCCACATCTTTTCAAAGAGGTGGAACAGGCAAAAATAAATTTTCTGTAGGCTTTGAAAAGACCAAGATGCTTCAGAAAAGGTTTCTCATCCTTATTTTTTCAAATGCAAGTGAAAGAAAAGATCCACTGAAGTCTCTACTCTTTCACTGAAGAGATCATAGCTGTATTGCTGGTCTCTTTTCTAGTGCTCAGCAAGTGGTCCTTTCACAGACTACACCCCTGCTGATGCAAGGGGAGTTAGGAGGCTGAACCCTGACCTGGGAGATCACCCACTACCTCCAAGGCAGATGGATCCTGCAGTGCTGCCACAGCTGCCTGGAGAGAAGGTCTGCATACCCTGTGCTCAAGGAAAACCATGTCTGACCATGCCTTTGCCTGGCATTTATTTCTTAGATCCTGTCTACATTTTCATCTCTTCTAGACTCATTTGATGATGTTCTTCCTCTTTCACATCTTCATTTCTTGCTGCTTCTCTGCCTTCTTTTGTTGCTGTGTTATGCTTTACTTTCATTTCGAGAATACATATTTAACAAAATAAAAACAAAATCACAAATGCCTATTCCTCTCTTTATAACAGAAGACAGACTTCTGCCCGGGCAAGTTGATTGCTGACTCTGGCCAAGGATGAAGAGTTTATCCAGGCAACCTGTGCTCCACTGGCAGATCAGTGGAGACACTAATGAGTTGGTCCCATTCTGCAGGGAACAGCAACTTCTTCCACCAGGCCAACCATCTCCAAAAATGCCACTTTCTGCCCAAACCCTTGTCTGAACAGACAAAAGTCACATCACCACAACAATGCCAGTGCAGCTAAGGAATAAACAGCCCCTCCCACCTTTGCCCTGATGTCATCATACCAGTGTACACACGTGTTCACCATCTCCACCATGCTCCTGTCACCAAGAACAGTGATGCTCAGCAGTTCCTGCAGTGAAGCTATGCCTCAGACAGGAGGAACTGCACAGGAGAGAGCAAACAAACACCAGAAGCAAGCACCAAACCCACAGACCTGGGTATGTAGTGCAGCAATGACACACCTTGGGAGGCTCCTGTTCCTCCCAGTCCTGGAAGCATGTGAGAACAGAGCTGGACAAGCACCACGTGCTCTTCCTCCTTCCCAGCATTGCACTCTCTCCCTCAGAGAGGAACCAGAGGGACACACCACAAAAAGAGACTGAAAAGCATCAAACAAGCCACAGCTAAAGGGTGAGGATTGGCTGGAAGCTTTTTTGGAGGAGTTCAACTCTTTTGAGAAAGGGATGACTTGTTGTGAATATCAATAAATAAATAAATAAATAAATAAAATTTGAAGCCCAATTTTCAATTTTGATTTCACCAGATCAGCTCTGTGTCCTGAATTGTGTCTGTTTCGGCAGCGTGACGGGGCACTTGAAGCCAGCAGTGATAAAAGCCCTGCTTCCCAGCAGCAGCAGCAGACAATTTCCCTGCTATTTCGTGTGGAGACATTAAGCAGATTAGCAGCAGCAGCCTGTTTGAACCCGTTTTGCTGGCTTGGCTCCGGGGAAGGCTCAGGCTGGGGGAGCAGCTCCAGTCTGGCCCCACAAGTAAAACTTCAGAGCTTGGCAGGTGCTGAAGTCCACCCCAGAGCAGGTCACAGGCACATTCTGGCAGCTCTGTAGAGTGATCAGCAATCCCAGCTCAAGGGATGCACACCAAGCTCTGATCCACACCCCTGATACACACCAAGCTCTGAGGGATACAAACAGGACAACGTCACCAAAAACTTCAATGTAGCCATTGGAAACCCAGCTGTGGGTAACCCCCAGGGCTGGCTCTCTACATCCAAGCAAGGACCATTCAACATCTCCATCTGCACAACAGGGAACTGCTGTTATCTATTGCTGCCCATGGGATCAGTCCTGCAGAGTCCTGGAGAAAGACAGGGCACCTGATTCAAGTAGCTGACAAGCCTACTGCTGCCTAAAAGAGCAGCTTTGTGGTTTTTTGAAATACTGTGGCCTCCCAGAAAGCATGAGGAGGAATGGAGAAATAAAAACATCCCTTATCACATAGGATGCCTTAGCAGAGATTAGATAAATCAGATGTGTTTCAAGGCAGGAACCCAGGCTGGCAGGGGAATCTGAGAGAGCATCCCTGACAAGCTGGGAGGTTATGGACAGTCCAAAGAGTCACTCCTCATATCCTTCATTACAGGGGAGAAAAATCTGAGAATTTTTTTTCTGTTGTCTCCCAAGGCCATGATATTGCAAGTGATTAGAGCCACTGAACCACTTTTTTTCCTACCTCTGAAAGGATCTGAGCAGCCCAGTACAGACTCCTTGACTCAAATACCTGATTTTTCCAGGCCTCATGTCTGCTTTGCAAAACTCTCAGTGCAGAATTAAGGTTCTTTATTGCTCAAAGCACAGATTGCCTAATCAAAGCACAGGCTAACCCTCCTCAAAGGCATTGTGCTCAAGACAGCTCCAGAAGTAGCCCTAAACTCAGCAATAAAATAATCAGAGGCCTCTTCCCAGGTCCCAGTACCAAGCATCAGAGGAAGCAGAGGGTCAGGCAGTGGGGAGGAGGTTAGCCAGGTCAGTCTCCCCCAAACCAGGCTGTCTGGGGAGCAGCTCTGCTCCAAAACAACTGTCCCAATCCACTTGTTCCTGGCAGCCTTGCTCCATACTTTAAACCTCTGTAGTCCTCCACAGACTGCTGTTCCCTGCAGCTTCTCCCTCACCCTGTCCCAGCCTCTTCCACAAAGAGAAAAAAAATCAGAAAATGCTGTGCTATGGTGAAGAACTATAAATGGATATGAAAAGTTTTGCAGGAGAGGCCAACATCTGGAGACTTCCTCCCTGTAGCATTCCTAGATGTAGAGCATCATTGCCAGTTTCCAACTCTGACACTTACTCGGTTCCTGCACCTCCATCTAATCCAGCAGTTTCAATGGCCAGGCCACAGAGGACATGGAAAGCCAGCTCAGCAAGAGCCAGCTCTCCTGAGCTTGCAGCAATGAGGGGATTTGGAGGTCCAAACACTCCAGATCTAACTGCCTGGCTTGCTCTGCAAATCAACCTTTCTGTACTGGATGGACTTTCTAGCAGAACAAGCTTGGTTTTCCATGGCCAAACTTAGGAGATGGCTGCCCTGAGAGAATTACAGCTCCAGCAGCTTAAAGCACAACTGGAAAGTAGCATCTTGGCACTTGCCTTGTGGCTTCCTACAAAAGCTTCCCTTTTCGCCTCCTCCACCACAGGAAAACCTCACTTTCCACCTCTTAAAGTAGAAAAAGCTGCAAGTGAGAGATTCCTGAAGGAAATAAAACCAACATTCATTCCAGATAAATAGCTTCAAGAATTGGTCACCCCAGGACTTTTTCAAGTGCCCTTACTGAGGACTTCTCTGAGGATCCCCAACAAGGACTTTTTCCAAGTACTTCCAACAGAGACTCTTCCAAACATCTTGACCAATCACCCTTCTAAGTATTCCCACCAGCAGTGACAGGCTGAAGCAGGCCACCAAGCAGCCTGCCTGCCTAACACTGAACACCCCAGCAGCAGAAGAGCTGCTCTGTCAGCTTGCAGCAGGGCAGGCTGCTCTGGTCACCATGACACTGGAGCAACACCAGCAGGAAAGAGGAGTTCAAACCAACACAGGCTTGAGGGTTCAAACTGCTGTCACTTATTTCCAGCAGGAAAGAGGAGTTCAAACCAACACAGGCTTGTAGGGTTCAAACTGCTGTCATTTATTTCCACATAAAGACTATTGACATGCAAAGGCCTGTAACTACCTCTTTGCTGATCATTTGGCAATAGGATAAATACATTGGTGAATACAGAGGGAAAGCAAAGAGAAGGACTCTGCCTTGTCACTCATCCTTTTTGAACTGGCATATCTGGATTCACAGCTCTGCAGCTGGGAATGACACCCATACAGTGATGATTCTGGTGTAGACTGTACAAACAAGGAATTTTTTAATGAAAAGTAAAAAGTTCTTCCCTAACCTATGAACTCCAGCATTCAGGAAGGTCCCACAGCACCACACAAATGCTTCAGAGCACTTCTCTCTCCCTTGAATACCACCCAGCAAGAAAGTGTCTGCAACCAAGAATTTCTTTTACCCTTGATGGCAAACAATGTACACTCCCTATTTTCAGTTGTGACCTCGGATACTTAATGACTTCAAAACATATGCTAAATTCACACATATGCAAGCAAGAAAAATTACTCATAGGCAAAGAATAACAAATGTTTGACATTTAAATGAGACTTATTTGTAAGACTAGTTAACATTTGTATTAATTAAAGCATACTCGATGAAAGATTGTTCTGTGTCACTCATCCTAGTATATGTGAGGATTGTTGTCTATCTCAGGAAAAAAAATCCATGAAAATTACATGTAATTACCTGCCTGTACTTTCCACATAAGTATCATTAAAGAGAGCAGAATTTTAATGCAATATTCTAATTGAGAACCTCACCAAAAAGTCAAGTCATGAATGTCACCAAGATCATAGGCTTTGGTGCACAGAAACAAAATATATCTAAAAATCCTCTGGTATGAATGGATTGACAGCACTCTATCCCTTTGAAAAATAAAAATTCTATCAGTTTATCACATTTTTGGGAATGTTTGTGCCTGCCCAGATCTAACTGGAGCACACAGACACCTGGATTGGTGCTTTCACCTTTATGGAACAGAAACAGCAGTAATAAGGCAGGGACACAAATGGCAGAGGATGAGCTTTGGCCTGGCATCAGCACCAGGGAAAGAAAACTGAACCAACCAACATTCCCTCACCAAGAAAGCGCATTTTCTAGGTCTCCAGTTTCTAGTAGAAGGAGATGCTCCTAACAAAAAACAAGAGGAAATGGTCTCGAGTTGCTCCAGGAGAGGTTTAGACTGGCTTTTAGGAAAGCTTTCTTCACCTAAAGGGTTGTCCAGCATTGGAACAGGCTGCCCAGGGAAGTGATGGAGGTATTTAACACGGGTGCAGATGAGGCCCTTAGGAGCATGGGTTAGTGGTGGACTTGGCAGTGCTGGGTTAAGGACTGGCCTCAGTCATCTTAAGGGTCTTTTCCAACCTATATATTTCTACAATACTATACTAATTAATTCTAGCTAAACAGCATTACTGTCAGTTTTGTATCTGCTCTGGACCATGCCCACCAAGGAAGACAGGACTGAGGTCCTTGGAGAATAGGCAATGCCACAAGCTATTTATTAGAAAGGCTTCTTCAATACTCAAACCACTTCCCTTCCAGAAACATAAACTTCCCTAAAGATCTTCTTCCAGCACAAATAAATAAATAACAATGTGGCTGCAACCACCCCAGCTTTTAATTAAACTGCAACTGAACAAAGAGCCCGACAGCCACTGTGCTGAGATGGCCGTAACCTGCTCCTGCCGCTGCCCTTTTGGCTTTGCACTCCCAGGGTCAGATTCTCAGCATACCCTTGCCTGCAGCCCTGCCCTTCCTTTGAAGCTGCACAAGCTCTAGTTTTGTTGGGAGGTTTTTTTTTTTGAGGTTTGTTTTTACCATAAGGGCAACATCACACCTGGCACGCACCCGGCTGCAGGCGGGGATTTCCTTACCCTCCCCAGGACTGGAGAGGTGTTGGGTGGAAACAGCTCCCAGGAGCTCCCAGGAAAAAAAAGGCAGAAAGTTTCAAAAAGATATTACATTAATCTCACAAGTTGCTTCCTATCATCTCTCATTATCTTCTAGAAGAGACCTAATATTTCTAACAAACACAAATGGATCTATGGCCTGGTAACACGCACTCAGCACGAGCGCAATTCCACCACAAGAAATTTGCCTCCACCCCACTCCCTGCTCTGACTTTGTGAAACACACCTCTTGCCTCTAGAAAAGAAAAACCCACAAAAATAAGCACCACACCTTTTTAGCCTTATCTTCTAATACAACACAGTACATACATTATGTTTTATTTTAACAGCTCAAGTTTTCAAGGTTTTTCCACCCTGGATTGCATTATCAGATCTCCCTCAACCCAGCACTGAGAGAAAAAAAAAGTGCTATTGAAATGCAAGTACTTTATAGTGACTGCACTGTTCATAAGAGATCAGGGATAGCTTTTCCATTAAAAAAAAAAAAAAAAAAAAAACAACCCTAAGATACCAGGCATCATTTTCACTTCTTTATTAAGCCAAGGATCTGTTAAAGTGCAGATTTCCCCCTGTGCCAATAACACCTGGCAGTACATAACACATTAAGTATTTTTCCTGTAAAAACACTTCCATTGATATTCATGCAGGCATTTGACTACATTTCCAGAGGTGGAATATTGTTCAGTGAGGGAACACAGATATGCTGGGAGGTGAGAAGGAGTAGAAGGAAAATTGCAGGCAATTAGTATTTTCTTGACCTAACCATAATTTGTGAATTTGTAAAAGTCCTCTTCGGAAATGTTGGTTAATTTGATCCAAGAATAACTCAAAAAGTGTCTGTTGCATTCCTGCCCTCACAAACACAGACCAGCACACTCACATGAGTGAGACCCAGAAAAAAGCCATGCCAATCCCCTCTGTCCCCTGCATTCACCCCAGCAGTGGGCAGCCCCTCCCACACCACCCGGGGAATCCTGGGCTCCGGGCAATCTGATCGAGGGCTGATGCACTCAGCAAAGGAACAAGGCAGGAGACTTCAAGTGACTAACAATACTCTTTAAAGAGAAAAAATATTTTCCCATGGTTTAAAATTACCATCTGAACTTCAGTAGAAAAGCGATAGTGGTGCTACAGCCAGAGGTACCAGATAGCATTATCCCATCCCCTGTCACATGGGAATGTGAACTGCAGCCCCACCACAGGTAATCCACATTCTCAAAATATACTGCTGACCTACGTGCCCAGGTGCCCCATCACATAGGTGGTCTGTTTCTTCACAAGAATGCAACTGGGATTTCTTTGCTTTCATGCCTTCTCTGCTTGAGAGGCCACCACACACATGAAATGGGGAGAGAGGGGCTGGGGCTCGGGGAAGGGGAGGTGGGGGTGGTCAGATGAAGCCTGCAGAAAGGGTAAGAAGTTTCTGGTGACAAGATAAACAGTGATCACCTCCCAACAGCTTAGACAAAGGATACCACTTCTCATGCGAATATATTTACACTTAAATAATCCATCTCTGTGACTAAAGGCAAGCACTAACCAAAAGCTGCCATTTCAGCTGTGCACTGCACAGCTGAAGTAAACCACTTCTAAAAGTGAAATGCTAGAGGAAAGAGAGTGATATGCTTTTGATTTATAGGTTACTTTTTAAATTATTGGTGAGGGAGTCCTCCCGGTAGCACTCGAAAAGGTCTCTGTTTATTTGAGGAGCTCACAGGAGCACAGCCACAGCAGAGACTCCTCTTCAGCCCTATGGCCCACATGGAGCCCAATCTACTCTATCAGTATTTATTTACCTTTAAATACAAAAGGAAGGCTATCCAAACAAAAGTTGAGTGTCCCCAGCAGATAATTAAGTACACTAATGCACAAATCTATTTAGATAAGAGTGAGCATATTGGTACAATCAAAAGGCAGGTCACGGTTTATAATCCATTCTTTGTATAAACAAGCTCCACCAGTGCCCCTCACACCAGAACTGTCCTCAGGGTAACACTCTTTCCCTCCTGAAGCCCTTACCAGTGCAGGATTTTGGCAGTGCAAAGATGCAGCATTTGGGCTGCTGAATGCACATCTCAGCACTGGCTGAACAACTCTGGGCTTTGGCCCATTCCTCACTGTGTCCTCCTGAGTGAGTGTTCAAGCCCCTGGAGCCTCAGCCATCCATGGAGCACCCTTATGGAGCTGTCACTGCTGGAAGCATGAAGGGCACCAGCAGGCATCACAGAGCCCATGCCACTTTTGGCTCAACTGTTCTAATGAAACCACAGCTTATCTATTTTTATTGTTCTCTCTATACCTGCTCTGTTTTCCTGTACATAAATTATTCTTCACTTCCTTCCTGAAAGAGCTATTATTTAACAGCATAGCTGGCATTAACTATTGTATCACATTCCCCAGAGATCCATTAGAGCAATGATAGAGTGCTACACCAACACAAAAACACATGCACAAACACTCCCTGAGCTAAACCCTTCTAACACAGCCCTTTCAAACAGAAAGGCAATATAAATAGAAGAGATCATAAGCCTAACCAGGACATGGTACAGTGTGGACAGATTACTTCTTCCACTTTACAAAATTAAAATACATGGGCTATAATTAATTATTGTTCTGCTTGTTCTGGACATATCTAACCCTGAATGGTCAAAGAGGGGCATTGCTTGGATTTCTCCACAGTTATCAAGGGGTCAGACAAGGCTTACTTTGGATTCTCTCTGTCTCTTGAAACCTGTTTTTATTTAATCATAATTCAAATTATCTGAAGCAGCCCTCTCACCTACTCCAAAGGAGAAACACTGGACTTGGGCTTGAAAACTGTCCTTCCTAGTATTTCAAGGTAGAGGTATCTCCTCATCTATGAACATTTTTACATACAAAAAAAATCAACTACAATAATAATTCCAAACTCCGGCTGATCTGAAGTAATACACCAACTATACAACACACTTAAAATGGATGGTTTATTTTACAGACATCCTTTTTTAGATTCCAATCTCATTCCCCAATGCAGCTTTCCGTGGATGATTCTTCCACCCTATGAAAGTTACACCAACTCCAAATACCTGCATGAAACCACTGGTCTCTAATTAGGAATCCAACTGAATTAGTATTATAATGAGCCCCAGAAAGCTGCCTATAGGCATGGATTTATCTAACCAAGGTCACACTGTCTGGAGATAAGCAAACAAAGTATTCCCCCAACCCCACGGTGCCGGGGAGCCGCGGGAGGTGAGGGCTGACAGCAGAGGATGCAGCACTGCCGGATCCCAGAAAGGAGCTGCCAGCAGGCGGTGAGGAACCTGCTGCTCCTCCCAGGACTAAACCTCCTCCCAGGACATGAATGCTTGCTCACAGGACCAATACAAGTTGTTCTCTCAAGTGTCTTGCTTCTGCTGTCCTTACCACCAAGGAAGTGGGTGGGAAGAAGTCGCACCATCTCCTTCTCAGACAGAAGCAAACAAGGAGTTCCCCTTTTCTGAGGCAGAAGGCTTTAGGCTTCTCTTAAGGCTTTAGGTGCAATCCTGCTCTAATCAGCTCCAGCAGAAGCTATGGCACAGGAACTGTCTACAGCAGCAGTAAGTGCTCTGGAGTAAAGCATGAAAGCAGAAAACAGAAACATTTACAAATCCAAAATTTCCATCTGTCCAGGAAACCTTCACACATATCACCCACCACAGACAAGCCATGAAGTTGTGGGCTGGGCAACTTCTCTCAACTTCACCTGCTCCTTCACCTTCTCCAAGCATCTCCAGAACAAAGTGTAATCCTATCCTGAGGGAAAGTGATGCATGAAACACAAGATTTCCAGAACAATATCCACTTTACACCTGTGGGGAAGATGTCCAAATGGCCTGGACAGACCACATGGCACCAGATATTTAGTTTGTATCATTTGCTATTCACAGATTTTGACTTCACAAAATCAAGTCCAGTCCAACATTTACTTAAAGCAACAGAAGCTTCTTCTCTTGATTCAAACTTTTTTAGACAGAAAAAAAGAACTACATGCAGAGCTGCTTTGGACAGAAAGGGAAGTTGGTGGCTCCTCTCAAAAACTCTGGAAGCAAAAGTCCATCAACAAGCCCTGTCTGGGTGATAAAAGTGAAAACAATGCAAAGCCACTGGGAAGTTGACACAGAAGCCCAAAAAAATGCACTCCCAGGGTCAGGGATGCTGACCTGGGACCTGCCAAGGTCTCACCTACAGCTAGGCCTTGGCCACGTCACTTTCCAGTCCTGAACTGACCATCAGAGAATTTAACATCTCCAAATTTTCCCATAACAAACTGAAAAATTTAACATCACAAAGACATGATTTTGATTTCTCCAGAATCACTAATTTCTGTGGCCTGCCACCACTTGGGGGTAAATGTTAGCCCACTGATACTTCTCTTACAGCAAATGAAGCTTCTCATCCCTTTTCAGTCCCAAATACAGAGCCAGGTGATCCAAAATACAAGTCAAAACACAGTTAGGAAGGGCTAAGAGAAAAACTAGAGAAGCAGGAATCCCAAATTGGTTTTGCCTGGAGGCAAGGGGCAAAAGCAGTGAGATGCAGTAACTTTAACAACTTAATTTTACAAGATTAAAAAGAAATAGGTCACCCTGTCACTACAGAGATTGGGTGGGATTAGTTTAATACCAGTTTGCCCAAATAAGGGTGTCAAAACCAGCTCCTCTGAACAACAAAGTTTTGAGGATTTGGCTATTAGCAAGCTCATTTCTTAGATCATATTTGTGTACTTGTCTAGGTGGGTCTGAAGACAAGCTAGATGCTATCCAAGAGAGTCCACAACAAGGCAGTTTGCAGTGGCTCTGAGAGGCAGATTTCCAAGCCATGGATTTAAAAGTTAGGGCTGCATGGGCTTGTCTGGATTTGCAGAGTGAATCTGCCAAACATTTCAAAGCGTGCATTTGTAGCACAGCCGAAGATCTGCATACGATCCAACTGGAGGCTCCCACATTGTGCTTAAAGGATGGCACCAAGCAGCAGGTCTCTGCAGCGTGCCATGAGGCCAAAGCTCCTCAAAGAGCAGTCCTTGGAGGAAAGCCAATAACAGAGCATACCACAGCATCATGCTTGCTGTGCTGTCTTAGCCCTTGGCCTATGGTGATTCATCTTTGCCTGCAACCTCTGACATTTTCCACCACCATTCATGCAGACACATTAGTAGGATTCAGTCACAGACTAATACATCCAGCATGGATCAATCAGACCACAAGCCAAACCCACTTAAGACATTATCCTGGATAACAGAAAAGGGAGCCCTGTCTAAAAGAAGATGACAAAAAAATCAGAATAGCACCAAAACAGCCCAAGATGCAAAAATTGAAATGTGGAACAGTTTGTTTCCCTCTTAAATACCCTACAAGTCACTTTGAGCTATAGTCTGCACCTTTATTTTTGTCCAAAAGGAGCAATCCTTGGCCAATGTGAATATTCTTGATCAGCCATTGCAAATGTTAAGCTGGGTTTGAATTCACCCAGGTTTGTACGACTCTGCCCCCAGTTCCACACTTTCTGTGGCTGCCTCCCTGCCCCAGCATCCCCCACAGCAGGGGCTGATCAGAACCTGTCCCAGACCCAGGTCACCCAGAAACTCCCTCTCATATTGTCTGCAGTCACTCCAGCTCGCTGGGCCTGCATCAGCATCCCGGGCTTCAATGCCTGGAATTAGACCCTGCAGATTAGGCAACGTGCTGAGGCTTATCTCTGTGTCTAATCACTAATAAAGTTGCAACCTGGTGCATTTGTCCCGTATTAGGTCTCTCTCAACAGCACGGCCTTTAAAGGTCATCTGCCTCCTCCAATCCCTGCCGGGTTGGCAGCAGCGGGTCCGGTGGGTCCCGCTCGCTCGGACCGGCCACCACCAGCAGAAATCCAATTACAGCACAATGGTCCCAGCCCGGAGAGGCTCCCGGGCCCCTCGGCCCTCCCGCCCCGGCGCCCTCCGCACAATGCCGGCTTTTGTCTCAGCCTCGCCATTGTTCGGGATTCTCTCGCATCCCCGGACACGGGATAAAGAGCCGCGTTCGGAGAGATGTTTATGAATGAGGTCTCAGAGCACAGGGGTGCGGCAACACAGGGCTTGACCATGGACAAAAAAGGTCATGGTTTCTAAAAGCCACGTTGAAGAGACATCATTAAAGATGTAATATGCAATAGCCAGGAACGAAAAGTTACAGGCAAAAGTTACAGAAAATAAGTAAAATCCCAGACCTCTCAAAGCCAAGAAAAGTTTTGCCACAGAGTCAGTGCAGTCAAGGTGTCTTGCAAAATATCTCTACTAAATAAAATACCTAGCAGACCCCATCGGTTTAGGGCACCGTTTTGAAAAGATTTTACATCCCATTGATCTACAAAGCAGGAAAAAAAATTATTTAATGTTTTCTGATTAAAAATGTAGCAGATAATGGCAGTAAACAATAAAATATGGGCCAAGGAAATTAGGCGAAAAGTATCAGCTAATGAAAATCTAAATCATCCTTCTAGTGTCAGAGAAAATATTCTGATTTTGAGCTGGTGTAATAAATATGCTACACTAAATTAATTAAGAGGAAAGACTCACTCCTCTTTGAGACCTGTAGGAGTTACAAGGATCTTCACAATTAACAACATATAAGACCAGGTCAGTTCTACAGTGCAAATCTGTGAGAGTTCAGGCAAAGTTAAGCAAAACTTGTCAAACACCTTCAGCATGACAGTTCCCTCAGCCCTGCAACAGCCAAAACCCACCTTCCCTCACACATCCAGGCCTGCCACCCTCAAATCCCATCCATCACAAGGGAGAGTGCCTCTTTGTGAGGCTCTGCTGAGCAGAGGAAGATAGTAATATTGTGAAACCTTTCTGGACTTTTAAAGAGTAGAGGCAGACATATAATTGCATTCATTGAAACTTCATATGGTAATGAGCAGCAATGGAACAGCCAAGTATAAATCTCCCATTCAGGAGAGTGTCACATGTATAAATCTATTTACCAAAGATTACTCTGTAGGTCCTACCATAAATCTTCAGGAAAATGCCTTGTGCACCACTAACAGAGCAAGAATTTGGAAAAGCAGGCAGGCTATTCTTCATAAGGAGTACTGATAACCAGCCAACCTGTTTGTTGAAAAGATGATATTAATTGTGCTTTACTTATTTGGTGTGTTTGTTTGGGTGCTTGTGGAGCTAAAGTTGATTTTTTTTTTTTTTTAATAGAAGAACATCAATACACATAGACTGTAGTACTAAGCTGAAGTCAAGTGATACAAACCAAAAAAAGGGGTACTAAGACAAAATCCAGAGCTAAGTCCACTCACTGAAAGAACTACAAAGGCTCTTTTGATTTTAGATGTACCACATTGCAATTCATAGGATCATGGAATTATTAAATCATTTAAGTTGGAAAAGATCCTTGAATATCATCGAGTCCAACCATTAACCCAATATTGCCAAGTCCACCACTAAACCTTGTTCACAGCTGCCACATGTACACATCTTTTAAATACCTCCAGGGATGCTGCCTCTAACACTTCCCTGAGAGTCCTGTTCCAATGCCTGACAACCCTTTTGCTGAAGAAATTTTTCCTAATATCAAACCCAACCTCTCCTGGTACAGCTTGAGCTAATTTCCTCTTGTCCTATTGCTTGTTATCTGGGAGAAGTGACCAGCCTTCCCCTTGTTCCAGCCTCCTTTCAGGTAGCTGTAGAGAGCAATAAGGTCCCCCCTAAGCCTCCTCTTCCCCAGGTCCTTCAGCTACTCCTCATCAGACTGAGTGGTATCTGGCCTAGTTTCTGCTCAATGTAAATGTTTTATGTAGGTTAATCCCAGATAAATAACTGTTTTCTTGCATTATCTAGATCTTCCACTACACATTATGGGGTGTATTAGAAAGATTAAGTACTGCACAGTCAACCAAGAGCCTTCCTACAGGATGCTCCTGCCCCCAGCTCTGCAAGGATGCCACGTCACACACTCAAATACCCCGTGTATCTGCATGACTTGCCAAAACCCCTTGCTAATCACCTGAGGTTTCTATTTGTAGCCATGTGCAAACAGTGTCTCAGGAAAGCTTTTGTTCTGAGCTGAAGAGCTAAGGTTAAGCTGTGTTCCAGAAGTAGCCAGATAAGGAAGAAGTCACATGCCAATATAGCATTTAATATCCCAGAATCAGACAAAAATCACAGTCCAGTCATAAGGAACAGGCAACTGCTTTAATGACACTTAATTCAGAGATACACAGGTCTGAAGTGCAGCAACACACTCAGTTTCACAAGAGAAAGACATGGACCTGTTGGAGCAGGTCCAGAAGAGAAACACAGAAATGATCAGAGGCCTAAAACACCTCTCCAAGAGGAAAAGCTGAGAGAGTTGGGGTTGTTTAGCCTGGAGAAGAAAAGGCTCCTAGGAGACCCCATTGTGGCCTTTAGTACTTAAAGGGATGTTATAAGATAGATGGCAACAAAATTTTTATTAAGGCCTTTTTGGATACAACAGGGATAATGGTAATGGTTATAAACTACAAGAGGATCAATTCAGATTAAATCTAAGAAATATATTTTTTACAATGAGGGTGGTAAAACACTGGCACAGGTTGCCCAGAGAGGTGGAGTTTGGATGGAGCTTTGAGAAAACTGATCAGGTTGAAGTTGTCCCTGCCCATTGCAGGGTGGTTGTAATGGATGATCTCTAAAGGTCCCTTCCAACCCAGACTATTCTATGAGACCAGAAATGCTGCTAATTTTAACAATCACATCACGAATACCACCACCTCCACATCTAGAACTCTTTGCTGGGATCCTCACTGGTCTCCAGTCCATGAAAAAGCAGTGTTTTTCAGGTTAGGGATGTGAAAGCACTGTATGAAATGTCTGCTAGCATATGCTTATCCTACAGCTAAAGAGGGACTTATCCCTCTAGAACTGTCTTTCCAGTATGTGTCACCAAACACTGAATTCACACACAAAATATTTACAAAATTTATCTACAATCCACACAGTGCTCGTGTTGCAGAATATCCTACTGCATAAATCTGTAGAAATAATGCAGATACTCTGGGATGAACATCTGAGGAAGCTGCTAAGAAAAATCTGTGTGTGCCCACTGCAGTGTCTGATCCCACCTACTTTGCAAGGCGTTTTTCACAGGCATCACTCTCACTGCCCTTTGACACCAGCAATTATCTGCTCCCAATCCTTCTGACCTCACATTCCTTACCCACCTGCAACTGCCATGTAAAGATAACAGAAGTTTGCATTCACATGGACTAAGTCTCTTTGTTCTGGGCAAGGAAACAATATTCATAATGCCCAATCTGATTTCATTCCAGTAGAGGATTAGTTTCAATCTCTTCTGCTGTAGAACAAAAAGGCAAGCAAGAAATTATCATCAAGTAATTACAATGCTTTACGCTTTACAAAGGACACTGAGAGGTTTGCACAAAAAACCCAACCCTTTTTCTGGAATGAATCTGCAGTAAACTTCTGAGCATTCCTCAGACACACTTAGGAAGCCTACCAAGTCCTGCAGATAAGGCCAGGACTGTGGGTCAGCAGATGAAAGCTCTGCTGCCTGCTCTTTGCATACTTGGGCTAGTCAACATCCAAACTGTAAAAAAGAGGAATAATGCTACTTCTCAGGCTTATAAATATGCTATGAGGCCAAACTCATTAGCGTTTACAAAGCACTCCTAGACTCCTTGTCTGGAAGGAGTTATACAACCATAAAGTATTATTCATGCTGTTCTAAGGCAGAAAAGTACGTATTACTGCAAATCCAGCAGTAGCTCTTCATGCACCATTAAGGTTTACTACACAGTCTTAATCTAATCATCAGCACTTCAGAACCCAGATCTGTCATTTGAAACATACAGATCAGAATTCATCACTGAATAACCAACTGGGTCAACGACATACAGCACAGGACACACAAGCACCTTTTTAACCCACATCACACATCCACAACTGAAACATTTTTACTTTCAAAACCTCAACATTATTGGTTTTCCTGCCACATTGCATTATGTCTACCCAGGATTTTAACAGGTTCAAAACTCAGATTCTAGATCTGTTTGCACATTTTTAAAATGCTGATATGGGAAGGAGTGCAAAGTTCAGGTCTACACCTCTTCCAGCACTTATCAAGGAAACTGGTTCCTTCAGGCAACTTTTTCTGCCCGTTATTATTCTGAAATCTCTTTTGCTTGTAATTCTGAAAATGTATTCATAACTAGTGGTACACTTGCTTTTGACTTGCTGATCAAAATACAATCTTTATAGCTCCAGGCACCATCATCAATGCTGAGCTGGAGGGAGTTCAATCCAGTTCAACAAAATCAGCTGTTAAAAATTACAGCTAGCTCCCAAACCACATCTTTCCAGCAATTTACTCCATCCCCTCATTCAGCTGCTGCCACATCCCTTTGTGGTGGCCCCCAACCCCATCTTGAGCTAGGCAGGAAACTCTTGCTGCCCACTCCTCACACACTGAGAACATTTTCTCCCCCCAGCTCAGCACAACAGCTGCATAAGACCTTCATCTGAGCTTGACCAAAGTTCTGCCCAAAATTGCCCTCCTGCTCCCTACCCTCCCACAGCACCTCCATGGCTCCCCATGCCAGGACACATGCCCCATGCTGCCCAGCCCTTCCCTCCAGCTCTACAGATGTTGTTTTCAACAGAAGAAACCTGTCCCTTTGTGCTTGACACAGTTTTGGTTTAAATCCAGACATGAAATCTCCCCTGTAAAAAAAGATCAAATTCAAATATCACCAACCTTGAACATAAGAGAGTCAGGGAGTTTTACGCTTTATACAGCATTCCTTTTACAGGGGCAGTTCCAAGGCTTTCCCAAAAATATTGTCTTTCCTTCACTTTACACTGACAAATAGAAGGAAAATTTAAAAAGGACAGTTCCATAATTTTTATCTGAATAAGGCAGAATGAAGCACAGGACAGCAGATCTTCCATTGAAAACCTTCTCTGTCCAACCTGGCCAAGATGTTGTAACAAGAAGAAAGAAAAAATAGAGGCCTTTCCAACAACTGCATCAGCTGCTGTTTTCATGATCTATTCCTCATCTTGCAGGTCTCTGAGCAAACCTGTCTCCACAGCTGTGGAATCAGAGAACTTGGTTCATCTATGCTCTTATGGGCAGAGGGCATTTACAGCTCTGGAGCTGTGCTTTCTCAAGAACACAGCCCCATGGCCAAGAAATT
The DNA here is from genome assembly GCA_013401135.1 of Cettia cetti. Classification (NCBI taxonomy): domain Eukaryota; kingdom Metazoa; phylum Chordata; class Aves; order Passeriformes; family Sylviidae; genus Cettia; species Cettia cetti. The sequence continues at coordinate 36,497 of VZUI01090992.1, forward strand.
TAGCTAGTCACCTAAGCCACTTCCAAGAATGAAGCCTCCACCACTCTCAGAATGCTCAGTACTCCAAAAATGCTGAGGACTTGTGCTTTGAACAGAAGACGCTCTTCAATGTCCCTGGTGGATCCACAAAGACAAAGATGTTCTGTATCACTTGCCACCGTGTGAGCTCTTGACCTGCTGCTAGAGAGCCAAAGCAGGACTCTGACCTGCACATGCCACCTCTACCAACACTCCTGCCCTCGGCTCTCCACTTGCCTTAGGCAGCAGATGCTACTGAGTTACAAAATGCTGCCTTATTTCTTGGAGAAAAACAAAACAAAAACAAAAACACAACAACAAAACACACAGAAGTGGATAAAAACATAGCTTTTCTTTTAAGCACAGACTAAACAATATTGATGTTTAGAGGGCTGTCTTTTTAAAGAACGAATTTCCAGAGGAACTTAATTATGTTCCTAGGGTTAACAAAAGGATTTGCCTGATCCAGTTTCTCTTCCTTACAGGAATGTGACTGAATACAACACTTCACTTAACCCCACAGGATCTACACCCATCATTTTGAATAATTAGAGAGCATTCATTTGGGATGATCCTTTCTCTTCCTCTCTCTGCTGTTTAGCTTTACATAGAGAAAATAATTAGTGCATAAGGCAAACAACAAATAGGAATAAAATTAGTCCTTTCAAACTGAGATGTTGTTTAACTTAACCAATTGAAAAAGGAGAAAGCAAAAGCTCACATTGCCTGGCTAGCGGCAAAATCATAAAATGTCACGTTTCTGAGGTTCATACCCCAGCAATCATCTTTTATACAAAGAACAGTGACTCATAAATCTGTTTTTTCATAAACATTTTGCACAAAAAAAGTCTGAAATAGAAGATGTCTCCTCCCCTTTTTTTTCTTGGTCAACTTGAAGCTGAAGCATGGTCTTTACAGGCTGTGGGAATGGAAAGTCATTAGGGCTTCAATTTCAAATGAAAATTAAAGCTTTTAACTTCCCATACTACTCATACTGACAACCTTTCATACATAATTGCCTAGGAAGCGTTACTGCGGTCTTGTCACCCTCCTTACACGTCAGTGATACACTGACAAATAGATCCTCCCTCCCAATTCCACCAAGCAAATGGAAATAAAAGCCCATGTGGTTAAGAACTCTGAGTTCACACCCAAGAGTGACTTTGATGACTTTTCAGTCAGGACTGGTTAGGACTTTACTGAATTACCAGCATCAGAAATAAAGCAATCAAGGGATCAGGTAAGAATTTAACTGGAAAGAGGAAGAGTGCCTTCAGCAATTACAGCAAAGACACCACTGCTTAGCAGTGACATGGGGAGCAACGTGACGAGCAGGACCCTTCTGCTTCACAGCTGCGATTCTTCGCCTCAGCCAAAACTGCACTAGACTGACAGATAACCATTTAAAATACACATATATAACATGATATTCAACTGGGCAACAAAGAGGGGATGAGCTGAAATAACAACAAATGCTGTGTCCACTCTCTGGAAGGTATCAAGGTAACCTGTAGTTGTGACAGCAGCAGCAGCATCTTTCTGCACTTGTCTGTGTTTGTGGAGAGGCAAACCCTGCTTTTTATCTAATTTCACTCATCTTCTCATTTGGGAGAATTATTATTTGAAAAGTTTCTGGGTTTTTACAGTTGGCAGGAGACTGACCACACTTCATTATCCTGTGCTTCCAATAAGTATATCCAATACAGAGGGAAGCAACCCAACATGCAAAGTGATTTTATCTTAGCAAAGCTGAAACGGAATTTGAAGCAACTCCAAAACTGGGCATTAGAAATGGGCAGAGTTACTCTAAAGACATCTCCTTCCTTGCTAGCTTAGTATAACTCAAATCCTGTTTGTTATCAGTGGTATCATAGCAGTGGTCAGAGGTCCTGTTAGAGGTAAGGGTCTAATTCAGTTGAGCACCACAATAAACTTGGAGAAGACAAAGGAAATATATTGTACTAGCTGTATAAAAGGAGAAACACAAATCACATAATTTAGCTAAGAATACACCAGAAAACCATGTAACAATGAGACAGCACTCCAAATCTGAGTCCCAGTTCAGTGCTCTAACTTGCAGAACTATCAATCCTTTTGTTCTTTTAAAGTTTATATCTAGAACAATACAGTCTTAACTGATGTCATAAAAAGAAGACTGCATTTTGTTACAAGAGATCAGGAGACAAGCATGGGAGACTTTCAAATATCTTGCTGAGAATCCAGGAAGCAAATAGTTGCATCAAAAACTCAAAAAGAACAACTTTCAGAAGACAGTAGAATACAGTCACACATGTGCAGCTACATCCACACATGGCCTGGAGGACAGAGCTGCATAAACCATTAGTGCTCCTGAGGTGGTAACTGCAGCCACTCCAGAAGAGATCTCCACAAACAAGGTATATATTATCATGCTTCAATACATCAAAGAGGAACAAGCACACAGGCTTTAAAAACAGATTCCTGTTTTTAAAAGATGTTAAAAGGGTGGAAAATTATAACCCTCTAAATGTTATCAGAACTGAAAGATGGAAAGGCTGCTGCACTGACTGAAATACTCATCTGGTTCATAGCCTCAAAAATATGCATCACAGAGAAATGAATGAATAATTGAAATAAAGCAAGCAAGTGCAGAGGTATTTGTAACAGCAAAGGACAGGTGTATCAGCAGTTTGACCAGGAGCGAATGACTGACTCACTCGCATGCTGGGTTTCAGCTGCAATCAGGAAAATGAACAAGGGAACATTTTATCAGAGTTTTTCACAGTGTGCCATCCCTGTGCAATGCATGAGCCTCTGGTGAAGATCATATAACCTATAACTATGTATCACATTCAACAGCAAACAAGCCTTTAACTCAGGGGAAAGGGATTAAAAGCTCCGTAGATCCAAAGCATAGATCAAAGTTATATTCAGCTGCTGGGAGATAGATAAATATGAGACTGAAAATCCCAGTAAGGGAGATAAGAAAAGGAAACCAAGAAGACAAAAGAATACTGTGCATCACAATAGGCCTTTAAGATTGTACATAAAAATAAAATTTTCTTAACACCTTTGTTAGAGGCTGGAAAAGATTCAGCATCAACCAAAATTAGTTCTTTTTAATTACTGATACTCTGTTAGCAGTTGATGATGTTACTCTGGCATAAAACAGTAGACTTTTTTGTAGATTATCCTGGAACCTATTCTATATAGGTCCTACTAAAAAGAAAAATGGGGGAGAAACAGTGAAAACTTCAACATGAACATGGTAAATTCCTGCATGTATATAAGCAGCAGGAGTCCTCGGGCAACACAAAAATCAAGCAGAACATTGCCTAAACAGGACAGATTACTTCCTTTGTTGGACATTAAAGACACACTGGATTTCCTTTGAAAAAAATACCAAAGCAAGTGTAAAGAGTCCAAGTCTCAAATTCATTCAAGTCCAACAGTGTCCCACAGTAACTTCACTGGTCACTGAGATGTACCAACCACTGAACAGTCCACGGCCTCATACAAAGTCACAGCCAGGAGCAGAGTGTCACAGGCAAGGCATTATCAATAAAGTGTCACAGAGTGAGATAAATGTACCTCAGCAAGTAAAAAACTGAAGATGAAAGACAGATGCCAGCCCTCCAGAGACTGCTTAGCACTTAATCAAAAGTCAGAAACCAGCAATCTTGCATTTGTGATGCACAGCCACCTGTCTTCAGATGATCCAGAGATGATGGAAGATGTGGGGAAGAACAAACAAAATCTAGTCAGTCCCACTAGATCAGAGACTGACAGCAAGCCTCTTCCTGCTATTTCCATAGAAATATTACACTTTGGGGACTGGAAATGCTGTCTTTTTTCTTCTTTTCTAAAACAATGGTTTGGTTTTGCTGCTCTACTTTGAGAAGTCCTTTTGCCTGCTCCTTTTCTCTTCATGGACCTTCTACAGCTCAAAGACAGAGAGGCAGCTGCGTTGCAGCCTTCCCTGCTGCACCTGGATGCTCCCACTGCCTTGGGAATGCAGGGACAGGTCAGACACAGCAATCAAACCCCCCAGGCCCCTGGAGACGGTTTGATCTTACTGTCCTGGAGATGGAAGAGCAGCTAAGTATCTCCTCTTGCTTCCTAGCCCCAGTCATACTCCATCCATTTGCTCCTCACACTTCATCTTTCATCTCACACAGACATTCAAATGCAGCTGACCTTCTTGTACATGAATGAAACCCCAGCAGCAGAGGAGTTTGGGATGAAATGGGGAAAAGGCAGCAGCGTGCAGTCCTGAGTGTCAGTGCACAGAGCTGGGGGAGGGAGCAAAGTCTGAAGGGCTTTTCAGAGCACTCCAGCTTTGATTGAACTAATTCTGCCAGCACGCCGGCGTTGACACAACCACAGAAGACAGCTAGCGTGTCACCCTGTGACTGCAATGTACAGCTGGCCAAAGCCCTGGCGCCACGAGCCCGACACTCACCCACAGTGCTCCCTCTGCCACAGACAGCCCTCCCACCACTGCCACCCCAGGCAAAGAGGAGACATCCCGTCCTACAAGCCCCTAGGAGAGCCCAAGCAGACAATGAGATAACTCACATCAGATTTAGGATTGCTTCAATCTCACTGCAAGATCCGTGAAGTTTCAAAGGCAGTCGAAACTAACCTGTAATCTACTTCACAAGGACTTTAGGTCACAAAGACCCTTTACAGAAGAGGCTCTGAGCAAGGTGAACACTTGGCACCACCACCCTGGAGACTAAGTCAGAACAAGCAATGAGTTCCCTGAGAGGGGCAAAATAGTAAGACAAGAAACAATTTAAGGGAAAGAAGACTATATATACCTGTGTGTACAGGGGCTAAAGCAAACTGGCATAAATGGTCTTGACCCAGACACGAGTCACGAGAAAAGTGTTCAAAATAACCTGCCCAGCAGCCTTCAATTGCCATGGTGATAAATGTTTCCTAATGCCTAAGAGCAGCTAAGTCCTGAACTCCACGCACCTCATTCACTAACAAAAGCTTTCGTTATACTGAAAAAAAAAAAAAAAAAAACACGACCAAATTGTGGCCAATTTAAGCCCACCTCAAATCAAGGGCCGATTTACACACCCCAGTTTCAATGGGGAGTACTGTGCTCACATCACCGCTAATTCAGAAGATGGAGCTGGCTTGCTTTTTGCTTCACAATTCAGTAGGCAAGGGGAAGATAGATTGTCTGAGACAGTGTTACTTTTTCTGCCAGGAGTTATCTATTTGCAGAAGTGGGTCAACTTTCTCTTGGTGGACATGTTCGTGTGCGAGTGCCTAGCAGCGCTGCCTGCGCCGCTCTGCCCGCTCCGCCTGCAGAGGAACCTCTGCACGTAACTATTTATGGCAGCCAAGTGTTTCATGAATTGCAGCAAGTTAACCACAAGGGGATGATGACATTTGGCGACAGGGCAGGATGAATTCTGGCTGGCAGACAAAAAGTCAGGTTAAAAATACAGAATGCAGAAGCAAACCCAGCCAGTTGCAGCTAATTCGCAGGAAAACTGGATGTGCAGCCCCCAAACCTTCCCTGTTCCAGGCCAGCAATGTTGTGTGTTCTGCAGTGGGATGCATTAAGGCCTGCGTGTGAGTGTGGAAAGAACATCAGCCTTCTGGGTTCAAGCACTTTAGCAGAATTTTAAATGGGCTTAGATGTTTTTCATTTACCTCACTCCACACCTGATGTATACCAGATGTTTTTGCCAGTTTAAGCACCCCATCTCCATCTCACCTATCATCAGCTATTGTCCATTGTTCTGTTCCCAGAGCATCTCCAAAGGGCAGCCCCACTGCAGAAGGATGCTGCAAGGACGGCCTGGGGGACAAGGTCAGCAGACCCTGCCATGGATACGTCTGTGTGAGATGAAAGCAAAGCCACAGCCATGCTGCGGGACAGATAAAAAGCCCAATGCCTGCCAGGGCAGGCCTCCAGTACACCCAAGATTACATGGGTACAGGCACCCTTGTCCCCACAAAGTATTAACCCTTCAGCTTTCAAATGCAATGCTTCTGTCAGTCTCAGCATTCATGCCCCTCATCTCCACACATTCTTAGAGTGCAACACCTGCCAGGGCTGCATTTTGGGTTCCCATGCCTGCCACTTCATTAGATCACCATTTAATTTGATCCTCAGCTTTATTTGATGAAATGTCTCCAGAGGACCAAATCATTCACATGTAACCAACACTTCCCTTATTCTGATTGCTTTCGATGAGAGTAAGTGGATAATTCCATCAAAAGCCCATAGAAAATTGTCTTTTAATCAATACAAGGGGTTTTTTTTTCCTTCAACAGGACATCTGAGAATAGGATGCCTCTATATAATATTGAAAGAGGAAAGCAAAATTAGAACACATTACCATGGAGAATATATTTCCAGATATGGCCCAGTTTTAATTTAAGCATCCAGAGCCTTGTTTTCAGGGACACCAGCTACCCTGAAGTTTGGGAGCCAAGCAGGCTGGCACACAGGCAGTGCCCCAGCAAGAAGTCAGGAGTGGGCAATGCCAATGATGCCTCAAATTAAGCACTCAATGGAAATCCTTTGAATGAGTGGCCAATGACTACTGGCTACAAGAAACTCAAGCTATACCCTTCATGTCTGAGACCTCAGCATTGATAAGCCAACTAGCAGAACACATTGAACTTGCAGCAGAGATGGAAACAGATGTTTCTCCAGAGGTCTTACATCCATCTAGTGTACCACTCCAGAGCTGATTTCCTGTTTTAATCACAAGGAGTCTGTATGTAACAGCCTACAGCACCAAAAATACCAACACATTAAAAACAGCAACATTTAAAAAAAAAGAACATTAAAGCCATTTTCAGAGAACAAAAAGTGCTCTTGATATAAGAAAATAATTGGTCAAGTCATCAAACCTGTGCTTAAGCTCGGCAGGAGCCACTGAGCTCTGAGAGGTCTCCAACAAAGAGAACAGGACTTTCTCTGACCTGGGCTGCCCATGCAGTGTGGGGACTCTAAGGGGATGACATCTGAGTGCTGCTGACAAAGGCAGTTTCCTCTCTTTCACCAGAGCTAGGACAGGTGCACTGCAAAAGTGGACAATGGTCACCGTAACACCTGGAACAGGGCTGATCTCATCTGGCTTTAGATGGTTGCATATGAATGAGCTGACCAGGCTTCCTCCTCATCAGCAGAGAGAAAGCACAGCCAGCATTCAATTCTGCTCTCTTTGATGCAGACATAGTTCACATAAATCATGACACCAAAGTGCCTTTCTCCACATGGCTGACAAAGGATGTCCAACGGAATGCAGATGTTAAAGCCTATATTGGAGATATTTCAAATTAAATGGGAGAAACCTCACCTTTTGCTTCTGCCCCTGCATATCTCATCTCAAAGGCCTCATTAATATGCCATCATAAATAATAAGTATATTGATTATTAATACACTAATAAAACAAAGTATTTTGGCCTTAAGGGTGTGTGAAGAGAAGTAAGTATAGGGTAGCTACATTACCAATCAATAGCAACCCACAGGGAACAGCCATTTCTCTCTGCCACCATTTTAACTGCAATATATTGTACCCTATAGGTAAATATGTGGACATCTACAAGTGGGAATCAATAGAACTAGAGATCTTCCACCCCCTCACCCAGAGAGACCATTCTTCTTTCACTGGAGAAGACAGCAACAAGAGGCCATAGATCAGTATCTCTGTTACTACAGGCGCTCTGGTGTACCCACAGTTGTTTTTTTCCTGGGCCTCTCTCACCACTTTTTAATTACTGATGTTTTCAATAATTTATAAAAATGAAACATCAAAATTAACACTTCACCCAACTGGAATAAAGTCAGAGACACTGGAAACCACCCAGTCCATTTTGGGAACCTGGAGCAAACAGTTTCAGTGGAAGGTGAAGTTCTAATGACAACTTCAGCTGATGGGTGTGAAATAAAACTAAAGCCGGAAAGCTTTATCTGTATGCACAGGATTTTGTCCTGGGCACATCACTAGTTGAGTCTGTGTGCCTCCAGGCTGAAGATGGATGAACAGTTGCCCCAGTCAGATCTAGATAAGGCTAAAACCGGTGGAAGCCCTTGCCCTGGCCTCAGGGAGCTTTGAGTCACTCCTCCCAGAGTTCCCACATACCTCACAGTCCAGGGATATATCCTGTGGGAATAAACCTGAGGGTTTTTTCTTCCCCCAGGTCATGTTAATATCAATATCACCAAATGTGCCTGACTTTTGTTTTGGTTTTTTTTTAATTCTATTTTTTTAAACCTAATTCTCTCAGGAGCCATGCAGCTGTTTCAACAGAGCTGTCTAAAGCTGGATGGGCAGAAAGATTGTGTGTGCACACAGAGATCCACACCATGCATCAAAAGGAAATCCAAAGCACTCACAAGCACACACAGTGACTGTGCCTCAATTTCTGTCCTAGATCTTGGAAGGTTTAGAACTGTGACATATGACATATTAGAACTGGCCAGTTTCCATCACAGAGTTTGGAGGGCTCCTTGCCCCACAGCCCAGGTCCCTGTGCACACAGAGAATGGCCATACCTCTCACTTTCAGAAAAAGGAGGATTAAATGTCTTCTAATATTAGCCATTTTCACACTATGTTATAATTATTATCTTATCTTCCATGAGCAAATAATTAATCATCAGCTTCTGAATGACAACTTGCAGAAGTAAACAGACTTCAGAAAAGTGAAGCAAAGGAGGACCACCAGTTGGGTTGGGGTTGTTTTCTACACTTACACCATTTACTCTGAATTCACCTTACAAATCTAGAGTTCATCACCTCACACTGAGGTGGGTCACTGGGGCCAATAAATCAAGCCCTGGTTCAACAACTCACTTCCAAGGATCGCTGAACAGAAAAAGAGAAACATTTAATCCACCTTTGCTCACCAAGATTCTACGAAAAATCCACCTTCCTGCAAGTGTTTTAACAGCCACCATACTGCTGACTCCTCTAGAAAAGCACTTAACAAGTGAATCTCAATGGATACCACTAGCAGGGGCAGTACAGTTCTGCATTTTCCAGCTTCCAATTTCAGGACTTTCCAGGTTTTCCATAAGCAAAAATACTCTAGCAAGCAGCTCACAAGTAGCAACCTTGCTCCCACCAGCTGTCCCAAGCTTCTGCTGTGTTCTTACTACAGATGCTAAATTCTGCACTGCATCCCTTTCAGCCACCTCCTCTCCCTAAGAAAGCACACAGGGCTGTTCATTTCAGCATTAGCTGAGCTGGCCAGGCACTATCTGTTTCACTCACTGGTTATTTCTCCAGTGCTTTAAAGATATGAGACAACAGCAAACCAGAATCAAGCTTACAACCAAAAAATGAAAGGCCATGCACTCTCTTTCCTCTGCCTTCCTCTGTTTTATTCCTGAGGGGGAAAACAAACAAACAAGCAAGCAAAAACAACCACCCAGTACAACAAGGCTGAGATCTCGGCTGCACACACGGAAGGCAGGGACAGGAGCAGGAGACACGGCAGGATGCTCACTGCGGGGCTGCTCCGTGACAGCTCCACCACCCACCTGACTCACTGGAGTGGTTTTTCATGTTCACCTGTTCCTGCCCCGCTCTTCTACACCGTCACAGGCTTAACAGAATTGTTGCTTCCTCCCAGGCAAACACCCCTCCCAGACTTCTTGCTGTCAGTCAAAAAAGGGGCCTGATAAGCCCTGCATTTGCATATGTATTGAGAGGCATTTCCAAAGGCACAGCCAGGGAAATGGCCTTGCTGAATACCGATGCTATCTGAGAATGACAACTATTCAAGTCATTTTACAGCTTCACTACCTAAGTGGAGAGATCAGGCTTGTCTACATCTTTACAAGGATTATTAGCTTTAAAAGTGCTGATCAGATCCTTTGCACCCTCAGAAATTGAAGCCGCACTGGTTCACAGGAAAGAGCTTCAATTCTTCCCACAGAAACCACCTTCCACAGGTACCCCAGAACCAGAAGTCACTAAAACCCAAAGGTCACGTCTGAAACGCTGGAGCCTGCACCCATCCTTGCGACACAGGAAATGAGAAGGGGTGTGCAAAGGCAGGCATGGAAACACGTGTGTGCAGATGGTCTGCCTCCCCTTCCTACTCTTACCCTACATACGGTAGGACATGAGACTCGCCTCTCAGTCCCCCCAAAAGATGCTGCTGGGCACAGTCCCACACACAGCGCTTGGGGAGGGCAATGAGGACCGAGCTCTGAAAGCAGAGGCTTTCCTCTTTGTGCTGACAGGGACGACTTTGAACCCCAGGTGAAGCATCCCACTGTGCCGTCACCCCGGATTGAAGGGACAGCTCTAAGGTATTGGTTATGTTTTATATACTCAAGAGCCCTGAGTTAACAGATGAATTCAACTGGCTTTGTCCCATTCAGCTACCAATACCTAAAAGGGACATGGTCTAAGGTTCACAAACCAGAACTGTGAAGCCTCTGTTCCAAAACAGTAATAGCACATTCAATATCTGTCATGTGCTCTTCAAGCCTCTGTGGAGAGCAATGCTTTATGAAAATAAAGTCAAGTCACGTCAAGAGCAGAAGCTATCTGCCGATTTACAAACCAGATACTTCTGATTTACACAGCTCTAGAGGAGAGAGATTTAAAAATTCCACATCAAACATTTAAAGATGTTTGCTGTACCATGCACCATCTGGTGACTGGATCACCCTTGAAACCAGCAATCCCTGACTGCTGGGCAAGGTGGCATCTCACACAGTGAGTAGAGACACACAGCTGAGGCAACAGGACTGCAAACAGCACATTCATGGATGAACACTTGTGAAACGAGTTGATCAATCCTCCATGCCCTCAGGTCTCTTGAGACATAAAGACTTGCCACAAATCACTAAAAAAAATACAAAAAAAACCAACCACCAAAACCTCTGGGAACTGAAAGCATGGTTGTCTGGTAAACACATCCACTGCTGACATCAATCAGAGCCAACCTCTGGGGCTCCATCCCCTCTGTGTGCTTAGAGGTAGGGAAAAGGACACCCCAACCAGAAAAAAAGTCCTCTCTGCTGGGAAAAGAGGAACATTAAAAATAGTCTCATACATAAGAATTTTATAGATTGATGCTTGGTTTGATTCCTACTGAGCCCTCTTGACCACACTAGTCCTTCTACAAGTCATGTATTTGATCTTGTTGGTTTTAAAAGATTTTTTTTAAAAAAAATCTCCGTTTTAAAGACATTCCAATGTTATTTTAATGCCTGATCACTATTAGACAACAGGAGAAACTTTGCTTGAATATTAACTGCCAGAGGAGGCTTGGCACGATTTTGTTGTGGAGCTTGTTTCTTTCTAACTTCAATGACTAGCCTGAACAAAATCGTGAGTACAGCATCCCTGCGAGAGCAATCTCTTCTCTACAAACAAAACTCCTCTTTCTGAAGTGGAGACAGGGGAAAGCCGAGTTGCACCTCTCCAAAACTGCTGAGCACTTCACAGCCAGCCTGCCCTGAGAGCCTGTGGAGCTAACAGGTGATGCTCTGTGGGACAAACCTGCACTTTGATCAGATGCTTCCAAAATCTCATCCCATCTTTATCAATCTTATCAAACTAGCATACAAACAAGCCAAACATAGACCAAAATATTTAAAGGGAGAGAGAAAGAGGGGCAAGAGTGGGAACAAAATCAGTGTTTATTTAACCCTGAAAACTCAGGCTGTTTTTTGTCAAAAAAAGAAACCCAAAACAAACAAACAAAACCAAACACCAACCCCGCTGGAGATAAAAGAGGCTCCAACCCTCAGCCCAGGACATCGATAACCCAGTAAAAACATTGATAACACACACCCCGCACACAGGTGCCCCTCCCCGCAGCCCGGGGCCGCTCTGCCGAAGAGGTCACCAAGGAGGGACAGGGCTGGGAAGGAATGGCCAGGACCTCCCTCACCCCACCGCCAAGGGGGACCGGCCACGCCGGGGTGGTGGCCAGCGGGAGGGGCAGGGCAGGGCAGGGGAGGGCAGGGGCAGGGCAGGGGAGGGCAGGGGCTCACCATTGAGGCCGTTGGGGATGCTCCGGTGGTGAAGGGGCGCGGACAAGTCATCCATAGACCTCCGCATGGCCCCGGCCTTGCTGTCGCCGGCCTTGTGGTGGTGAAGGTGGTGGTGATGGTGGTCGGGGCTGCCCGCGCTGCCCGTGCTGGAGGTGCTGCTCCCGTCCCCCACGTCCCTGGTGGCCGAGCCGCCGTTGAGGTTGTTCAGGCTGGCCTGACTGTCGATGGAGCTCCGAGAGCCGGCCCCGCTCCGCTCCTCGTCCAGCATCAGCACCATCTCCTTCAGCTCCACGTTCTCCCGCAGGAGGGTCTCCTGCCTCGCCTCCAGGTCCTTCAGCTTCTGCTGGTACATGCCCACCTCCTTCCACATCACGCTGGCCGTGTGCCTCCCGAAGCGCTGCCATTCCCTTGACAGCTTCTTGCCTTTTTGCCGGTCGTCATCCAAGAAACAGCAGAGCTCCCGTAGCTCCTGGTTGTCGTCCTGCAACTTCTGGTTCACCTCCTTCAGCCCGCGGATCTCGTGCAGGTGGAGCTGCAGCCGCCGGTTCACGTCTTTCATCAAGTTGCCGTGTTCCACCATTAAGTTCATCTTTTCATTCTCCACTTTCCTCAGTCTTTTCACCAGCTCTTCCTTGCTCCATCTCAGCATCTCCTCTTCCGAAATTTTGCTCAGGTCTTCTTTAGATCCTTCCAAGGAATTTTTTGCCATCATCTGCGCCTAGGCTGCGTTTGCTCTCACAGGGTAACAAATGGTTCGGATTATTCCGATGATTTTGTTCGCCTGATTTCCTAGAACTAAAATTCACTGCAGCATCTCGGGGAAGAAATATTATAGTTCTCCGTTGAGCGCTGGACAAGGAAGAAGAGCAACGCCGGACTGGAAATTCTGCTCCCCCACAGACCCCATAATAATACTAATAATACTAATAATAATAAAGAAAACACAAACCAAAGGGGGAGGGGTGGGGGGAACGAAATAAAAAAAGGCGCCCCCACTGCCCCGGAGGCTGGGGGCGACAGGGAGCCGGGAGCCAAGCGCTGCACTCTCCAAGCGAAGCCTCCGCAGGGATCGGCCAACTTACCCCGGGCAAAAACAACTACGCGGCGGCCGCCCCGCCGATCCCGGGCGCTCCGTCCACTTGTCCTCCCGCCCGCCCGCCGCCCGCCGCCGCCCGCCGCGGGGACCGCGCACCGCCCTCCCGCCGC
>VZUI01090992.1:49800-173028 GCA_013401135.1 Cettia cetti
GCGGCGGCAGCAAGCGCCCCGGCCGAGCGGGGACCCACCCATCGCAGGAGAAGGGCCCCGGGAACGCAAACACCCCTGTCTGTCCCCTCTCTTCTCTCCTGCTCTCCTCCTGCCCCTCGAACAGCAGCTTTTAGCGGAACACGCAGTTTTTCCAAGAGAAAGAATGACTATGGTCATAACGCACTGGAAGTGAAAAGGCATCGCAGACACTGCGGGGGCTACACAGCCAAAAAGCGACTGCTACAGCCCTTGTGTCCAGTCCCAGCCCACACCCCATTCTGAGAGCACCAGCCTGCAGCCTCAACCTGAACTTGGAGCAAATAACCATAGGATGCAAGATACACACATGTTGTCATTTTCCCTTTTGTAGGAAACCTGTACTAGATCAGCAGATTGAAGAGATCAATTGTTCATCTCAGACAGGCAGCCCCCCTTTAACAGCCAACCTGAACAACCAATCCATGGGGCAAAGATGCTGGATGCCACCAAATGGTCTGTTGGTAAATCTGTGAAACTTGGGGAGTACCCCTATATGGACACCGTCCAGATGTAATTCACATGAAACCACTAGTAAATTACAGTAAAGGACAAAATATATGGTCTTAAAAGACACAGGGCAGAATAAAATCCCAGCATATGTAATTACCATATTTATAACATTCCGTAGTACAATATTCTAGTAGCTCTTTTAAAGTTAAGATATGTCAGCATATTTGATCGTTAGATTTCTGATTTGATCTATTTTACTATGTAACTTAAAAACCCTGTAGATTACAAGAATCTGAAGACATACAAAAAAGAACAATATTCTGATTAAGAATTTGATTTAGTATGCAGCTTCTCTTTATAGTCCCTTGGTAAAAATGAAATCTCCCTAACAAACACTTAATAAAACCTGTCAATATATCTAGAAAGAAAAATGACACAAATGCATTAAGTATTAAATACCCTTGAAAAAAGTCACATATTCCATGAATTTTTGATGTACTATCTTGACATTAATGTAAAACCTTGATATTTATAATTGACAGATATTTAATAAAGTATAGAAGATGACTGCTGCATAGCATGCAAATTGCTCAGACTGCTCAAAAAAGATACAGACATATTTAAACTAAACAAACACTTAATACGTAAAAAAAATCAGATCTAGCTTTTACAGGTTCACGCAGCTATGTCTCTACAGATTAGCTTTCAAATGTGACATTATCCACTACATGAACCCTAATTTTAACTTACCAAGTCTGTATGAAGTAGTTTCAGAAAGTTGGGAGGGGAAGCTTTAAATAAAAAATGGGAACATGAAAATGTGAATATATTCATTTAGATGCAGGTCCTGACATTCTACTGAAAGAGTTATTATAAAGAACAAATACCATCTATTTCGTTACCCTTTCTGTGAAAATATTGTCAGAGCTGGCAATCAGGGTGATGACCACTGCAAAAACAAATAGTGGCATGCTGAATTTCATTTTCCTCCTGATGCTGCTATTCCTAAAAAAAAAGAAAGGATAAAAAAAATGCTTTTTCCCCTTCAGTGTTCCAAGCCTTCTTTGAGACATTTGGAGGATATCTCAAAATAACCAGAAATATTAAAAAGTAACAGTGATTGCTGCCAGATTGTCTGCAGCCACTGTGGAAAGAGACAGACTGTTATTCTAGTCACCTAAAACACTATCAGACTAGAAGCCAGTTACTCAGTATGGCAATCAGAGGAAGGGGGGGTGGGGGAAAGGAAAAAAAAAAAGAAAAAGAAAAGAAAAAAGGAAACTTCCAAACATTTTTTTCTCTTTCTGTGAAGCAGTAATAACCAGAGGTTCACATCTCATGCCTCACAAACAAGCAACACTGGTGATGTGCCATAGGGACCTCTGCGTTATTAATCTCTTCATCACACTTTTAGATGGACATCACAAGGTAATGATTCTCAAGTTCCAGAAAGTAGATGCTAAAGGACTCCCACTTTGAGGGCTTGTTTCATTTGAATGGCATGAAGGCTGCTGTTGAAAATAGATGGGTGCCCTTCCAGTTAAGAAACCATCACAACCTTCACTCTGTTTTCCAGCCTAGGAACATTGACCTCCTGTCAGAGTACCCAGACTTCTGAAGACAGTAACCCTTTTCCCTATTCAATCACAAAATGCAAAAGCTCATTTATCAGAGCTCCTAATCTTAATGGGGAATTTCCATTAAAATTGGCTTAACATTTGCTTGTTTACCAAGCGATGCAAAGAACAAGTCCAATTACTGTAACACACAATACAATGTCTGAGTAGAAGGAAAAAATTAAAGTTTACTTAGTGTTAAATTTGTGTTCACATCTACACTACTAGATTTCTTGAAATGAGCTGATGTATTTTTATGTGAAGTCGTATTTTCCAGTGTATTCCTTTGTGCTACTAACTAACCCTTGTATAATCCAAGTAAGAAAAAATTATTTTAATCACTAGATGTGATCAAAGTTATTTTTTTTTAAAAAAAGACACCAACTCTAAGCTGAGATAAACTGATCATCAGACCCATCTACTACTGTACTGTAATACATGGCCAAAAATGGTTTATAAAAAATCCTTTTTTTGTTGGTTTCCTGAGTTTGTAGACAAAGAGATGGTTGGACTACTGTGACAACTATTTCAAGTACTCACAACTCCAAGACAAAGTTGTGGGGAATCACTGCATTGATATCACTAAATCAGATTTCAATAATCTCAGAAACCTCTTGTATCCCCATCCAAGTGGAAACAGCTCCACTTCTACCCCAGGAAATTATTGTAGCTAGTTTTAAGAGTATACTGAGACCAGCACTGCACTACGTTCAGAACCCCCAAAACACTCAGCGTGCTTGAAACAGTTAAAGCCAAAACCACTTTAAGCTTCCACCTTGTTAACTTTCATTCCTTTGAACATAAACCCCAAGGGTTAGTTGCTTTTGACCAAACAATTTTTTCCTCCTCTTCCTTTGCAGATCCTTTCCTCTTTCCACTGTACTCATTAACATGGGGAGATTTCGTTATGAGCCTTAGTGGATGCTATTTGATGGTTTCAGGCCAATATGTAGGTGTACAAAAACACAAACACACACACATTCAGGGCCAGAAGCAGGAAGATCTGTCAGCATTTGCTGGTTACTGTCCCTTTCCCAGCTCTGGAAATCCTTTGAAGCAGCAGCCTTGAAGAGAAACTCCTCTCTGTGGAGCTGCTGAGGCTTTAACTGCCCTAAAGCTAAGTAATATAAAGAATTCAGAATGGAGGATCCTAGTGATCTACAGGGAAACTAGAATTCACTTTTTCCATTGGACATATGCTGCCTAACCTAATGAGGGAAGCCAGTTCACTGTACAGGACAGGAGACAAAGCCAAAGATTATTTTACTTTGTAACAACAGTTTATAACTACAGAGGCATGCTATGGAATTTTCAAACAGGCCAATTCATGAAATGCTAGGAATAAAGTTCACAAACTTATAAGACTTTCCTAACACACAAAAAAAAATATTCTACTTTGCAAAACCTAATAGAATGAATCTTAATACAAAAAAAAAAGTACCACAGGATTGAAACTTCTTAAATCTAAATAATATTCTCACTTAATTCTTTATGTCAGCAATTTTTATTTACTTTCTGCCAATATACACAAGAAAGCACTGTTCCAGACTATTAGGGGATTCATGCAGCGGAAGCAAAGTGGAATGACTCCTTCTGGTGCAATGCAATTTTACTGCACAGTCCCCTTTTCTGTACCTTCTACCTGCAAAAATTGTTCTTTGTTAATGAGACAGCAGTGGCACAACAGACAACTCAAACCATTAACTATTAACTCAAGGTTCTGAAGGACTGACAAACCACTTCACATGCAATGTGGATGTTACTGTTTGGTAGACAGAGTACACAGAAACAACTCTGAACTTACTGCAACTGAACAACCCGCCTCCAATCCTGTGCCATCTCCTTTTTTGTATACATACACAATTCTGAAATACTAATCTTTCCCAAAACAGAAGACATTCAGACACAACATTTAACTAAGTCACCAAGTTTTCTATACCTTTTTTTGTACTTTCACAACATCACTTAGAGCTGAGTGCAGCGCCATTAAGGGCTGAAGTGGGAGAAGCTGGGCTGAGATTAGAGGTGTTTTGCAATGAGACAGTCTCCCGAGTCCCTCCCAAAGCAGTTCAGGTAACAGAAAGACACATGAGCTCCATTACCTCCTGTGGTAAATCTCCTTGCAAAATATGAGTTTACTGTTCATGTTGAGCCTTAGATTTATAGGTTCATTCTGCAGTATTTCATTCACACAGGTACAGTAAGATAGCTACAAAACTCCAGCTTCCTTGCAAGGGTCTATGTTTGCATACCATGACACATCATTTACTCTACAGGCTCTTCCCAAGGTACAAAGTTTATCTTGAGTATTTTTCATTTCAGGAAACATTTTACCTTGTTAATTTCAGGAGCTGGACTTTGATGATCCTTGTGGGTCCCTTCCAACTCTGGATACTTTATGATTCTGTTTAGAGCAGCACACAGGCACTATATTCATGCAAAAATTCATCCCAAAACTCTACTATCAGTGAACTCCACTATTAGGTGAATCACAAACCACAAAAAAAAAAAAAAAAAAATGGCTGTGATGGAAACCCTGAAGTGATCTGCTTTGAAAGGACAGAAATGGTATTTCCGATTCACAATCACTCCACAAACAAAGTTTGCTAACAAGTATTAATGTTATGCAGTATGGCCAAAGTTTTGTTACCTGTGAATCAACTACTCAAGTTTCCCAATAAATCCTACCAGGAGTCACTTAGGTGGAATCTTGGATCACGATCACCTCATAACCAAGCTTCCACAGGCCATGGTAAGTCCTGGAACTTCCAGAGGTACACATCCAAAACTACAAACTTACCATTTCCTATTCAACCCACATTCAAACAGTAGTACAAGAAAATAAACTTTTGTTTACTTAGCAACATATCAATGTCCTACTGTGTGGAGTATTAGCATTGTGTCTGACTGAAGAGGATAATCCACTTTGTAATTTAGTTAAATTACTAATTTTAACAAAGATAAGTACCCTGTATAATTTTTCAGTGCTTAAAGAATACATCCTTTGAGTATTCCGCTCTAAGAAACATCAGCTTGTTATAATATTTTAAATTTATGGAACATTTGTAACTGCTGTTATATCAGGAAAAATATTAAATCTGCACAATAAGTACAAACTTTATATGAGAAAGTATACTTGTAAGTGCATGATGATCTCCTGATGTCTGCTGAGGCACTCACTTCCACAAAAGACACAGACAACATCCCTGGGGACAGACTCAAATGTCCCACAAAATGCAACTCAGTTAAAAAAAAAAAAGGCTACTAACAGAAAAGCAAACAAAAAACTATCTCCACTCTATTGGCTGTAAAAAGAGATGCTTATCTGCATTCTCAACCAGGAGAGTGATTGAGAACCCCATCTTCAAAAAAATGCTTTAAAAGCCTATACTACTAACAAGAGAATGTATTATTCCTCCCAAATGTGGTTTAAACTATGCAGAAACAAATTTTGTTTTGCGCTGGCACATACGCTTTGAAGTACATCTCTGCTTCTCTAGAGGAAAGCAGGCGTTTAGGCCACTATAGCAGAATCCATTCAGAATATGAAATAAATTAAAACCTGCTGATTAGGAGATCTTAACAATGTCTGTAATATGAAAGATAACATCTATATCCAAAATGAAAGATATGTTTTATCCTGTCCGTCCTCCAACTTTGAATCATTTTGACTGTGAGAAAAAGCAGACACCAAGCAGGACATGCCTGTATTTCCATCTAGGCCAGCACGGTCCAACTGGTGCCCGTCGTCTGAATCTGGACCACAGGATGCCTCCATATGGCCTGCCACCTTTTCCTTGGAGGAGATAGGGAACAGCTGTTTGAGGAGCAAACGCTGCCTGAACAGCCAAACACCTCCTCCTGTGTCCGGCTGGCTCAAAGCCCAGAGCTGTCGCCGTGTTCCTGTGGAAGGCAAGGAAGGAACGGGGGAAGAAGGCAGCAGAACCTCCCACCCACGCTAGGACTTGAGCTCTTCATCTGCCTGACTCGGACAGACACAACCCAGCAAAGCCTGGAGCTGCCTCTGCCATGGAGAGGGGCAGCCACAGGAATGGCCCAACGAAGCCCCAGGATCTGCTGTTACTGTCATCATATCTGGGGGCGGGATATACCAGAAGTGACACAAAAATCAGGAATTTGGCACATGTTGGCAAAGTCTAAACCACCTTACAGTAGATACACTAAGTGGTACAGTACAAGCATACTGTCAATCTTCAATCTGCTGCCAGCAAAACAGATTAATACAATATTTTGGCCTTCACAGAGAAGAAAAACACAGAAAAGCATAAATATATTTCATTATTAACTGCCTATTTATTTATTATTGATCAAGACTAACAACTCGGGCACTGAAATCCAGACAAAACAAATTAGATAGCAACTCTATTTTTACCTTTGCAACTGCCCACTCAATGCAATTTTAAATGTCTCCTTAAGGTGACATGTATAGCAGACAAGTAAACAAAAGGGAAAGATTTTACAGGGTTTACTACTGTGCCATCTTTCTTCCACCCGTTTTTCACAGTGTTGCTGACATCACTTCTGAAAAAAAGCTATTTGACTGGTATGCCAATGAGTATAAATCAAGAAGGGAGGAAAACTGAGAATCCTGAAGACCTACCTGGTACAGAAACAAAACTGAATTCTGTTTCAAATACTTCTGCTTTTGACTGCATATTGGTTGAACTCTTTGGAAGCATTAAAATATTCTCTATTACATCAACTTAAAAATAATAAATACCTTCTGATTACTTCAATAGAGTGTTTTAAAAGACAGTATACTTCTCTGCATTCAACTCAAATATCTTCAGCACACAAAAGTTAAATGGTGGTGTCTTCAAGCCAAATACAGAGAGACACCAGATGTTCTACTTCATGCTGACCTGGAAAATCATACACTTATTGGAATAGGATGGATTAAAACCAACACAGAAAAATATGTAAGAGCAGCTTAAGTCATATTGAAAGCATCATCACAACTTCAAAAATTGGTGTAAAAATTATGCTAGAGATGTGAAACCTCATCTAATAAATCCAATATTGCAGAGTCATGCATCATACCAGATTTTAAAGATGCTATAACATTATTTTGAAATCTAGAACTTGATGTGTTAAATATACTAACTAAAATGATATTCCAGTCCCCAACAGCTAATGACTGGATTTTAGAATTTCATTCACGCTAAATCAATTAGTCAAATTTTAAATGAGTAGTATATGAAATTTAGTATCTGATCAAAAGGGATTACAGCCTCCAGCAAATTAAGTTCTCTGTCCGGTACTGGACACAAACAGATCAGAACATCTTTGGATAGATTATTGCAAAGCTTGTATTCACAATGGGACTACAACAACACTTCCACAAACTGCGTCCAGATGTCAATACACCATAGTCAGAAAACTGTTTGACAGTGTTCCTGTGAAATGCTGGAAGCAAACTAGACTACAGATAATACTTAAAAATTATTAACAACTTCTACCAAAGAGATTCTATTAAAAAAAATTAAAAAGAGTGTGAGTCATGGGTCAGCTCCTGCCTTCTTGAGTAGCTTGACAGAAGGAAAAGGAAGCACTAGCAAGTATTTGCTCATTAACTTTGCAAAGAAACATAAAACTGAGTTAAAGAAAATAAGTTTTCTTGCTAAAATGTTACTTAAATAGGTGAGCTTGCTTTCTCCCTTCAGATAGAATTTTAGAATTAAACTGATCTCTCTTGTACTGGAGAGTCCAGCTCTGGACACAGTACTCTAGGTGTGGCCTCACCAGTGCTGAGTAGAGGAGAAGGATCACCTCTCTCAACATGCTGCCAACAATCCTAATGCAGCCAGGACACCATTAGGCCTTTCTGCTGCAAGGACACATTGCTGGCTCATGTTCAGCCTGTCCCTCAACATAATAATGGGATTATTTCACTTCGAGTGCAGGATTTTGCACTTCTTGCTAACATCAATTGGCAGCCCATTTCTCCAGCCTGTCAAAGTCCCACTGGATGGCACCTTACCAGAAACTGAAGTGAGGCTGACAGGCTTGTAGTTCCCTGGGTCATCTTTCTGTCCCGAGGATAGGAGTGACATTTGCTTTTCTTCCAGTCCTCAGTTATGTCTCCCAATCATGATCACTCAAAGATCACTGAGAGTCATTAAGTTTGCATTGGACAGGACCTTTAAGGGTCACCTAGTCCAACTTCTCACTGTGATGAACAGGAACATCATCAACAAAATCATGGTTCCTCAGAGCCCCATCCAAGCTGACCTGGAGTGTTTCCAGGAATAGGGCATCTACAACCTCTTTGGGGAACCTGTGCCAGTGTTTCACCATTCTTATTGTAAAAAATGCCTTCCGTTCCTCAGATCTAGACTAAATCAACTCTCTCTTAGTTTAAAACAATTAGCCCTGGTCCTCTTGCAACAAGCCCTGCTAAAAAGTTGGTCCTCATCTTTCTTACCCCCTTTTAACTATGGAAAGGCTGTATTAAGGCTTCCTGGAGCCTCCTCTTCTCCAGGATGAACAAGGCAAGCTCTCTTGGCATTTCCTCACAGGAGAGGTGCTTCAGCCCTCTGATTATTTCTGTGGCCATCCTCTGGAATCTCTCCATGTCCTTCCTGTGCTGGGACCCCAGAGCTGGGTGCAGTACTCCAGGTGGGGTCTCATCGGAGCAGATGGATTGAATGTCCTCTCTCAACCTACTGGCCACACTGCTTTTGATGCAGCCCAGGGCACAAATCACTTTCTAAGCTGCAAGCACACATTGGTGGCTTGTCTACCAGCACTCTCAAAGTCCATTTCTGCAGGGCTGTTCTCAATCCCTTCAACCCACAGCTGTATTGATAGCATGGGTTGCCCCAACACAGGTGCAGCACCTTGCACTTTTCCCCTGTTGAACTTCCTGAGGTTCCCAAGAGCCCACTTCTAAAGCTTGTCCAGGCACCCCTGGATGGCATCCTTGTACTTGGGACTCCTGACAGCCAGTCTTACCAGTAAAAGAACATTTGACACCCCAGATTTTTACATGTTCTGTGTCACAGTCCCCCACTCCATCCAGCAGCAGGCCCACATTTCCCCTGGTCCTCCCTGGTATACTTTGTGACTCCCATGGTCACCTATGCACATATAGAAACTGTTTTGGTCACATTTGCAAGAAAAAATTACTGCTGGGCTTTAGCTTGCCTAACCACATCCCTGGATGATTGGACAATGTCTCCATATTCCTTCCAGTTTACTTGTCCCTGCTTTCACCTTCTTTATGCTTCCTTTTAATGTCTGAGTTTTTGACAGGAGTTCCTTGTTGACTCATGAAGGCTTCCTGGCACTTTTGCCTGACTTCCTGTTTTTGGGATGAACTGCTCCTGAACTTAGAGACAGTGATCTATCAATACTAACCATATTTTCTTTCTTGGATCCTTCTTCTCTCCAAAGCCTTAATCAATGAGACTCTTCCAAGCAGATCCATGAAGTAGCCAGTACTGCTTTCCTGAAGTCCAGCACTGTGACCTTGCTGTTTGTGCTGCTTCCTCCTCTCAGGATCCTGAAATCCATCACCTCATGGTCACTACAGCCAAGGCTGTCTTCAGCCTTGCATCTCTAACAAACCCTTCCTTATTTATAAGTATGAGGTCCACAAATGAAAGTAGCACCTCTCCTCACTGGCCTCTCTATTGCTTGGGTGAGCAAGCTCCACAAACCTCCTGGACTGCTTATGCCCTGCTGTGTTGTTCTTTAACAGATAGTGAAGGCCCCCATGAGGACCAGGCCCTGCAAATATGAGGCTATTTTCTGCTATCTGTAGAAAGCCTCATTCACTTCTTCCTTCCTCCTGATCAGGCAGACTTCTAGCAGAGGCACACAACAATGTTAACCATATAGTTGAGGTTCAATTTTTTTTTTTCCAGACAGATAACTTGCTGGCACTCTTCAGGGAAAAAAAAAAAAAAAAAAAAAAAAAAAAAAAAAAAAAAAAAAAAAAAAAAAAAAAAAAAAAAGTGGTCTCTCAGTGGTCCAAAGACTACAGGCTGAAAACACTGTGTAAATCAATGCCAAACTGCCATCCTGGACAGTTTCACAAAACTGGTCTTTTTTCCAGCACATGAGAGGCAGCTACATACAGATACTACTCACTCAGAGAGTGCCACTGAATGCATACAGCCATGGCAAAAAGTATGTTAGCTATTGGGCTCTGCTGGTTTTGGACTTACCATGTAAAAGATTTTAAAAGTCAACTAAAGTTATCATCAAATGGTCTTTTATTTAGGCAGGTAGTAACAGCTTTTACTACAGCTGGGTAAAAGATACAACACTGCTTCAAACCCATCATGTTCAAAATGTAAACAGTTTGGACACTTCCACCTCCTCTAAGTGCATTCCTTGTCTTCATATCTTGTTTTGATTCACAAAAACTTCTCTGTAGCTGACTACAAACAGGCATAGAGATGCACCTGAAAATCAAACACAAAGACCACTGCATGTTCTTTTAAGAAAGCTTCAAACTTGGCTGTATTTTTTTTTAGGAATATAATCTCAGTGTGAATGTCTGTAAACTATATGGCTCCCTCTTGTGTCTATTATACCACATTTCAGTGGACAACAAAATGTTTAACATTAAGCCATAAATATTTGGGTTTTGTTCACAGTTCTACAGGCTTGTAGTGCTCATAAATGTTAAAGAAGTCACAGACATACCTTCCTTTCTCTTCCCCTGAGAAGAGAAAACCCTGCAACTTGCAGAATTTCTCTTTGGAACAAACTATAAGGAAAAAATCTTCCAAACTACAACTCTACAGCAATGAAAGTAGTCTTTTGACCATTCCCTGTATTTTGATACCAATGCAGAGGCCAAATGCACTGTTAAAGTACATCTGCAACAACTTTTAACTATTTTTTAGTTATCAAATTACATATGTTTAGAGAGGTGTCAGTGTGGTTTATAGAGCCTGGCTAACATGCTCAAGAGTTTATTTTTGTCTGCTCAACATCCCACCTGTTTCTGCTTATCAAACCAGACTACAGTTTAGCTTGCAACAGCTGTGAAATTCATAAATCTGCCCATTCTTCATGTGTAGCCAGACTAAGCACTTGGAGAAAGAGTCAGAAATGCAGCAGTCACCTTTATGGAGAAGCAAGGAAATAAAATAGAGCAGCACTTCTCAAACCATGTTTGAAACTGCACACCTACCAGAAGCCAAAATATTTTAAAAGCAGTCTAGCAATCCTATCTGGAAAGAAATGAAGCATTTGACAACAGGACCTGTTAACCCTTTTATTCCCCCTGCCATTAGAAATATTTTGTAGACTAAAAATGCTGCAATCAAAATATTTTGCCTGCACAAAGTAGTCCCTTTTTAGTATCATCAAATAGCAAAAAACTCTCAGCTTTTATTTCAAGATGCTGCTAGCAGTAGAACAACTATCAATAACAACTATCAATAAAATAAACATAGTTTTAAGATTTTTGTATTACAAAAACTGTATTTGTACTTAAAAATGTACTTTAAAAGGTATTTGTACTTTAAAAAATATTAATCTGCATACTGAAAATGCTGGTCACACAGGACAGCTTTCATTAAAACACTAAAGCAGTAGTAGTACTGAATGAAATGATGGTATACAAAAACCTAAAAAAATCTCATTTCATCAAGCTTGCAGAGTACACTGCCTTACGTAGATAAGTGGGTTTGCTTTGCTTTTTTCATTTATATGACAAATTTCTCTTTCACTGTTTCTTGCCTTTTCCATCTGCTCATGCATTACCCTTAGCATTAGTATTTTGTGGGTCAATTTTGTTCACAAAATGATATGAGTACATGCAAGCTGATACTAAAATTAATTTCAGCTTTTATGAATAAGGAAAAATGGTACTTTGTTTAGGGAAGAAAGAGACTTCTATTTTTTCTCTATGAACCTTTTCCTCCACCATTTCATAAATTACAAGTTCTTATTTTTGAGAGCAGAAACAGAAATCAAAAATTTAAACTTTTCCATAAGTTTTCATCAAAAACATTGAAAAGAGCTGTCTAATATATACAGTTGGCATTCCTGGAGCCAACTGAATTTATTTGACTTTCTAATGTGAATAGCAGTATTTGCTGAATAGTAGTAAAGAACCATTCAGCTGAAATTGTGGTTACATGGCAGTGCTGAAGTAAGACACCAAACAGCCAGAAACCACATAAAATTTAACTAACATTTTTTACCTCTCATTCTACAAAGGAAAGTAAATAAAGTAAATGAATCCTACCTTACCTACCTTCATGCTCATTTTCAACAATGTGAAACAACAGCTATAAAATAAGATATATAACAAGAACACAAGACAAGCAGTGAAAGCATTTGTCAGGAGAACAAAAAAAAAATCTAGTTTTCTGACCATTCTGCATTCCAGGTTTGTTGTTTTCTTTTTTTAATTAATGTTGCAGTCACATAACCTCTCACATAATACTACTAGTGCAGCATTAGTCAGTGAAAATGATGGAACTGGTCATAGTGATAGTTCAGCTGATTCAAATGATTCAGTTCTGAAAAGAACTGCAAGAGCACGAATAGCAGCTAGAATAATTGGATAATGTTCAGCAACATCCTGCTAATAACTTGCTAAAAACAGTACACCTTTTTAGGGTAAAAAAAATGATCTAACAACATTTAGAAGTTCTGTTTGATCAGGCAGCATATTTTGAGAAACTAAGTGAAGGCTAGAAAGCCAAGTGTGGACTGGCAGTCTAGGATAGGACACAGAAAGAAAAAAGAGTTGGCTGTACTATGATTTCCTGAATTGTGACACCTGGCAGGAAGAATTCAGTTCCCTTCTGATATCAAAGCCATTTTTTCTAGCTTATTCCCTTGTGCATCTGATTTGGCTTTCATCCATCATTTTCAATTACTTCAGTTTTCAAAATGTATCCCTCTGCTCCTTACCCTCCCTAAACTAAATTTGTATTTGAAACACATTCAGTTCTTAAAACACCAAACAGCTACAAAAGATAATGTAACTTTTGTTGAATTAAAACAGTTGATAGAAAAGCTTGGGAGCTCTGGTAACACTAAAGGAGAGTAGAATTGCCTTGTGTCTTCTGACCTCACCCATAGCCAAACAAAATGTCTCTAGATCACACATTTGGGGAGATTCAGTACATAGAGCCATACTTTCTTTTATACAGACTGTGCCACAAAAAGCTTTGGATGTTTGTACATTGAGCACTACCTTGAGAACAACACATCAGCACTCACACCATTTCATCTAGATAAGAGTCAGAATAACAGAGTTCTGTTAGAAACTCGGTTTAAATTATTACTTCAGAACACAATGAAAAGTTCACCCATCTCAAGCCTCTCCATATCCTGTTACCAGATGGGTTTATCTTTGTATTTGAAAGCAATCAAAATAATTATGCTAAATAGAACAGAAAACAACAGTTAATCCACATTCATTGGAAATACAACATATGCATTGGTTTTATTCTGTCAATTAACAATTATAATTTTACTTTCTTAAATGTAAACTACACTTTTTCAAAGAATCATAGAGGTTGTAGATGTCTGTAGGTAATGCAGAAAAGTTTTCAACCTGCAAACTTCAAGAGACTGGCTAACAGTAGCAAGATGAAAGCAGTGGTTGGATCATTCCTTATCTCCTTTTCCCTAGAACAAACAAGTCCAGCTCCCTTAATCTCCCATACAGATAAAGGGTTGAAACAAATTACATGTTAATAGCCCTCCTCTGGTTTCATTCTAGTTTGTCAACAAGTTTCCATTTTGTCAACTGTGTCTTTTGCACTGGTGGACCCAGAATTTTACAGTATTCATGATGAAGCCTCACCCACTTTTAAGGAAAGGGCATTAATCACTTCTCTCAACCAACTGAATACATTTTTATATATCCATAAGCCTACTGAGCTGCAAAATTTCAATAGTGGTTCAAAACCAGCAGGAAATTGCTTTAATGAGTCAGACTTTTAAGGGCAATCTATTTGTACTATTATTCAGCATCACTGTTTTCACACCTTCAACAATAAGGATCATGAGAACAACAAGTATATACTATATTTGAGAGTCTTACCTGGATAACTTTGTAGAAATAGGCATACTGTCGAGCTGTATTTTTATATTGGCTAAAAACATCATGTATGGCCTGAGTTGATTGAAGATACTGTACTTCATCTTCTTCAAAATAGAGAGGAGTATCATATTCACTGGGGAGAGTCTGGATGTAGGGGAGCCAGAAAGAGTTGGGGTTGGCTCGCTCACAAAGGAGATGGAATGCCAATGTTATATTGCCCATGGCTTGAAGAATTCGATCTTGAGAATACAGGGATCCTGAATTAACCAAGAAAGGTGAGGAACTAAGTTTATTCTCCATTGAAAATATTATCCTAGATTGACTTTAAATTAACATGATTAAATAATAGGTAAGCACTTAATAAAAATAAAAAAAAGCTTTACAGGTTTCTAAAATATTTAGCTGCCTACACTGTATTATACTGCAAGTTTTTTGACACAGCAAATGGCTTGCGTACAATTGCATGACAAAACTAGAACAATATTCTCAATACCTCAGGACATTTTATCTCCAAGTATTATACAAGCTACATGATATGTGTTCAAAATAACACACACACTTGTGGAAGATATCCAGTGCACTCAGCCAGAAACTAACCGGGAAATTAAATTCTTTCCACTGACACTTCAAGTTTCTAAGTGTTCCAAACCTGATAGCTGGCATGATAAGCAAGCCCTGTAATAAAGAAGATCAGCTAAAAAAAGAAAGTCTCCTACTGAAAGATCCCATAAATATTAATTTATTTCTTAAGAACTTCCTTGAGCTCTTACCTAAGACTGAATTTTTAGCTGACTCAACCGTCATCAATAGTTTTCTAGGAACCCACAGAAACAATTCTTCAGCCTACAGAAAGGAAAGAAATGCAACAGAGGGTCAGTTAATATTTATATGCTATGCCAAGTGTCTCAAATATACACTAACTTAAAATTACAAGTTGTTTGCATAATTTTTTAAAAATCAAAATTATTCTGAATCAAAATTCTTCCTTCTCTTCCACTGCAAATTCGACAAACAACCCGTGTTTCGTATTGTGGTAACCAAATGTTTCAATCTGCATTACACAAAGCTTTAAACACAGACACTCAGATAAAAAGCAAAGCCCTTCCATTCTGGAACTGCTAATATGTACAACACAACCTTAAAGCAAGCAGATACATTATATTGCTAATAATTACATAAGCACATAATTTCTCACAGAAGAGTTTTTTCATATTGGCTGTTTTTATTCTAGAAGAACTGTTCAGGATTTCTCTCCATGAAATGTGTGCTAATGAAGCTCTTAAATGATTATACTGTGCTCATTTTCTAATAGTCTTTCTACTGGAATAGCTGATTGGTCTTCAAAGCTGTCTCCAACCTACCAAATGGGAATGGAAAGATACAACTTTAAATGCCTGCCTTTTAATAGTAAGCTAACTCTGTGTGTGTATATGCTCCTCATCTGATGATTAAAAAAGTTCTTTACAAGTATCATAATTCAGGGATTTTTGAATTTCCACTGGAAAATAGGTATGGCAAACACCTCTTTCTGAGACAAAAAGACCAATTTTTTAAAAGAAGGAACACGAATGAAGAAGAGACTAAAGAGGTATTGCAAATACTTCTTTTTCAGGTAATTTTTTTTCCAGTTCTTTAAAAGGGACATGAAAGAAGATACTAAATAGTTAGAAAACATAGAATAAAGGGATATATCAGTGTGGTAGAGTACTCAGGTGATTAGGTAAAGAGTATACGAAACACAGAGGAAAAAAGCGATTGATTAAAAAATCATAGTACTATCAGTAGTCATCAAAAATATTACTCTATTTTATCAATAATTTTATTTTCAAGTACACAGAGATTCAGTATGTAATGTTTCAGAAGAGCATAAGCAGTTAAAAGGGGGAAAAGGGTGAGCATTTCAGAGCTCTGCAGATACATTCCAAACACGATTTTCTAATCTAAGTCAAATGTTCACATGCTCACCTTTATCTCTCTTGTTGCTTTCAAACCAAATCCTTCCTCTTCAAAGTTAGCTATTTCAAAACCCTCTGTAGATGCTCCATTTTCAGTTGCCCACTTTATCAATTCAGGGAAATAGTCATCTCTTTTTCCATCAAAGACAACAGACAAACCTATATACACAATTTATTGAAAAACAAATGCAGAAGTAAGAGGATCCAGAAAGATAAAGTTCAATACAGAAGCCCATGTAAAAAGCTATCTGCTGTCTCACAGCAGTGCTACTTTGAAGTAGCTGAGTCAGAACTGGTCTCTGTTAAGTGTTACTCAATACTATATAAATGTCATGCCCAATTTTCATCAAATTCAATATTGTGCCAAATTGGCTTACCAGTCATCTTAAAAATGCAACTGCCTAAACCAAGTAGTAATGAAATATGAAATTCTCTTCTTTCCCTTTTAATAAAAGCCAAAATATTTCCATTCTTAATATTAATGACAAATGCAATCACCACAATGTGTTGATACAGACAAGGAAGAATTTGAGAGGAAAACTGTAATTTCATTAATTCAGCACTGCAACTGATGATAAGCAGATCTGGAGTTCCCTCTTTCACATACATGGCAGTTAGCCTTTTCCTGTAGCATATGGATCTACTAAAATATCTAAGGATAGATCTAAGGATAGATCTAAAATATCTAAGGATCATCCTCCTGACATCCCAGAGCCCATCCAAATTTTTACACTTTGCTTCTCCAACAGCATGTGGTCCACAAGTGAAATCACAAGCTTCATTCATTTCCTCAGTTCTCCTCTTTACTGTGAATTCATTTAAATCTCTCTAATAGTTCCTGGCTATACTCAGCCAGCTCCTTTTCACCTCTGGTGTTCTCCTCAACCCAAACTCTAGAGTCAGATCACATTAAAAGTGTCCAAAGGGCCCCCAAATGCTCAGGCCATTTTGTGAGTAATAAAAAAATGTCATCAGCAAGATGCTTTACATCCAAAGATATTTTGGCTAAGCACAGGGAATAAAATATATTTTGAGATTGAAATTATTTTAGGGAAATAGCATTAGTGTATTTAAAATATCCCCCTACTGCCTCCAAATTTTGCATTTCAAGGCCCAGAACCAATCAAAACTGTAGCTAACTTAAAAGTGCAAGTATCATTTAAAACTTTCATCTTTGATGATGCAGTATAAAAAATTATTACATATTTACAAAGTACTTTCTGGAATATAAAGACATCACAGATCTGCTAAGACTAGTGGCATAGTTTCTACAGAACTTGGTAGGTGTTTACACTCTCCAAGACTTTGCTCTTTTGATTTCCAACTTTTGCTACTGTAGAAGACTACTGGAAGCTTTTAACATCCAACTCAGACCATTCTTTAAGCATCTCTGAAATTCTGCTTCTGTTCCTCATATACAATGTGGACCAATATTTTCCAAATTTTTCAAAATTAAAAAGATGACCAGCTCCTTCAAATTATAAGCACCATTGGGGAATAAATTGTTTCTATACAGAACAAAATACAGCTGTACTGATGAAAACCTATATTGAAAAGTAGCTTTATTTAAGATACTGCTCATGAGTCAAACAATGAAAGTTTAGAAATTAAAAATACTCCATTTTCAAATTAAGAGTTTTCTATATTGAAGATCATTCCAGTTCACATTCTGCAACTCCAGGTTCTAGTCAAGGAAAGCACAAAGTATAACACTCCTGGCAATATATACTAATTTGTACATCTCAGAGCTCCCAACATGAACTTCCTCTGCTGTCTAAAGCCTTTATTAAGTTAGTAGACTGTGTAGTATTAACTACTATGTTCCACTAAAAATAGTCTTGAAAGATGCCATGCCATTGCTACTCACTATGTACAAAAAATGTTACATGGAAAGACAATTGTATGTCAACAGCAGTGTGGTTAGCAGGTTTTGTATCTTCCAAAGAAAAAATGTGCTCTATTAACATGACACTTTGATAATTCTACCATCTCTGCCAGCAGCATCTTCCCCGTGGATAGTGTAGAAGAAAGATACAGTGAAGAGGCCAACTCCAATGCTAACTCTGCTCTTATTAACCTGAATTATGTCTTACTTTAACACATGTATTACATCATAAAAACCTGGACATGTACAATAAGTTTATAGAAGTCATGGCACAGTTAAAAAAATAAACCAAGTTCATGTCTACATCACTACAGAATGCAATCACTCAAACAGCAACATTTATTCTTCCATACACCCTCTGCCAAAAACTGATGTTCAGAGGTTTGTTAAGTCCTTTCATAAAGTAAGATTTTTATGTGTCAGTCAAAATATATTAAAAACAGGTGTGAAATGGAAATGTCAAGCCTCTGAAGTATTTGCTTTATCAATTAACACCATGAACTAGTCAAGCTCCATTTGTATGTAGTCTGGCTTTCTTGCTGTTACTGTATAAATACCAGAGAAGAAAGAATTGTTTAGGACTTTTTCAGGTATGTCCAGCCCAAATCTACTCATTGCAAGTTTAAAAAATTACTTCTCAGTCATTAAAATACATCAGTCATAAAAGAGGTTAATTTTACAAAAATTTATATGGAAAGCATTTTTTAGACCGTGCCTCCAAATATAACAAAATTAATATTAAAAAGGTGTCACCAACAGCAAGGTGTTACAGACCATAACAGAACAAAACTGGTCTAGTATGAAAAATAAGCATACCTTAAACTTTGGAAAACTGGCAATAAAATTCCTCATTAACTGTGATATAATAATAATTTCTTTATTTTGATTGCTTCATTTAGAGCAGATAGACTTCTTAGCTGATGTATTTATTTTGTGCATTTACATATTTTTGTCATCATTTGATGCCCTGATGTTGTATTGCTGAAACTGTTTCAACATCTACTAAAGTTTTGATGTAAAACAGTTACAAATTTAAATTCAGAATGTTCAGATTTACAGAGGCAGAGGAGCAGACCATGCCATCAGGAACCAAGGCGGCCTATTATTCTCTAAGGATTTTTACTTCTAGTCCTTCAGATTGTGATGAGAAATTTTAAGCTCCTTTTTCTACTCATCAGACAGAATTCTCACAGGATCATCTGTCTGTGATAATCATTCAAAATTCTGAGTATTAAAATGGTTAATGCCAGTGGTGAAGCCCACCTGAACATTTCAGAAACGCTTGCAAGCGTTTCACATTTACCTTTTTGCTTTTTGCGGATTTTCTCCACAAGCGAACGGATCTGGACATATTCTTCCCACTCCTTACCAGGACCTGGAGGAGGACTGCTGCATTCTGGAAATAAAAAAATTTCTTTAATTAAGTACATGATATATATATATATATAGAGAGAGAAAGAGATATATAGATATATGCACACACACATATAAATATATATATTTTATATATATACACACATGCACACACACATAAATATGTAATGTAATATGTATTTGCATATGTAATATGTAAATATGTAATATGTAAATATGTAATATTTGAACCTCAGAATTATGGTTTCACAGTAACTTAACAGAATCCCAGTACTATTTGTCCTTCAAATACGTTAACATAGCAAATAAAACAAACTCCACTGTTATAAACACCCCATTATATGACAGGTAATTAATTTAGACTTTTGAAATCTTTACAGTATAACTTATTTTATTTTTAATATTATTTCAGATATAAGAAATAGCAAATGTCTAAAAAGCTTGGAAAAAAAAAGTAAACAACCAGCCATTAAGTAAATAATATCTCAGATAAGACAAACAAAAAGTGTCTGTTTCAAATAATTCAAGCAGAGCTCTCTGTTTACATTAGCCTGCTTGCCATCACTCCTGCTGTAATGAAAGCAGATAATAATAGCACAGAGCATACCTTAATTAATTGAGAAATTTGCTGGTACATACATTTGACCTGCCTAGTCAATACTGTTTTCAGAGATGCACAAATACTGGAGGGACAAGTAAAGGAACACAAAGCCATGCTTTAGCTTTAGATTACATCCACAGTGTCTCTGCCAATATTCTAAATGTCAGTATGTGGATTTCTTGATCTAAGCCATGTAAATCCAAGTGGACAGCTGAAGATTACCTTGCTCAACTGATTTGAAAAATCTTAGCATTGAATAAAATATGGAAGCTTGACAAAAAGAACAGCTGATACTTGTCTTTGCTTAGCAAATTAGATCTACATTTTATTTTTGGTAGCAAAGCAGAGGCCAATTGTAGCATAAGCATCAAACTGCTTTGCCAACTCCTTGTCTCCTCTTCATGGGCAACGCAAAGAAAAATTTTAATTTTTCTAAGGCAACATTTATATGTGTCCAGAATACGAAAATCTGGACTTCTGTTTGAAAAAGAACTTATCACAGCACAAGTACTAATGACAGTAGAAAGAGTTAATAGTATTTTAGCATCCTTGTATGAAGTTATGCTCTGCTTCTCATATTTACTAGAAATAATGGATGAGTTACAAGTTCCTCAACAAGTGAAACAATCTTTGGTCTATACACAAGATCTAAGCACTATGAAAAGATTCCAAACAGAAACAACAACAAAAAATTTATCTAAGCAACAAAAATATCTGTGCAGTTGAACTGAGTTGTATTACTGCTTCCCATAGTTAATTTCCCCACTCTAGTATCAATTCAAAGCACTGTTCAAGCGATAAATAGAAACTGTAATTCTTCAAGTTTACCAGAAAAACATTTTTGACAAAGCTTCAATACCAAGTTATCCAGTTGCTTAAAGTCTAACGTCACCCAGTATTTATGCTTATATTCAGCTGAAAAGCCAAATGCTGCCACAAATATAGTCTGTCCAATAAATACACATTCAAATAAGCAATGATGGCATATATTAACAGAGATAGTTTAGCATGTATCTCAGAGTAACTATCTTAAGCACTCAACAAGCTTGGCCACTTACAGAAAATATACAGCTCATTGGCTTCAGCAAAAAAAAGTTTTTGAATGGTTTGCACACGACTCCTTTTCCCAGAGAGGCATAAAAATAAAACTTACTTTGCAATAACTCACTAATTAGATTCAACATTTCCTTTGGAGATACTGTCGCTGTGGCTCCTGTACTCGATTTCTGGGTTTTTACTCGGCTCTTCTTCCCCATCTTCCAACTAAAACAGATTAAGAAGCACACTGTCACCAATTACCATGAAACAAAATATGGTAAGTATGAATGAACAAGATCTTCTTATATTAGTCACATAAAAAAGAAAAGAATGGGAAATTATTTCTTACACGTATATATGTGCAAGTATTATTTGCATGGCCTGAATGTAAGAGCCATGCAGTGAAATCCGAAGCAATATTTCATGTAGTTGCACATTAATTACCTCAGGGTAATTAGAAACTAGAAATCTTAGAGACAAAAAGAAAAATTACTTGAATCACATGCAAATTCATTAGTTGTGAACAAATATTATGGATTCCAAAGTATTCAGCCTATAGAAAACCAGGTTATTTTATCTCATCAGCTGTACGGCCAATAGCAGCTGAATTAGTATTTTGATTGTATGTTACATAGTAATTCAAAATGAATTGAAAATTAAGTATTCTGTTTCAAAAGAAAATCAAAATACCATCTGTATATCTTTGCTGCAGCTTCTTGTGATTCAAGGCAACTAGTTAAAGAAAACTTATTTTCAGTTCCCAGCGTAAATGAAACATCATCTTAGGCTGGTATTCCAATATTCAGTGCCCCCTGTCCTCATGCAGGACTTAAATCACACAACACCTCCTGGAACAGCAGTGTAGCGAGGTGTGAAATATCCAGGGAATTTCTCACATGCACTGGGGACAATTTCTGATGCTGGCACTGAACAGAATTTTAAGGGAGGGTCTGTGCAGGATCGGCTACTCATGAATAAGGAAGAACTGATCATGCACAGGACAGCCAACCGCCTTGGATGCAGTAATTGTGAAATTGCAGTACAAGTCTTGAGAAAAGAAAGGAAGGAAAAAAGCAGACTAAAGACTCTGGATGCACCGCAGTAGACAGAGCTGGGACTTGCTCAGGGAATGGCAAGCAAACCTTGGAGGCTGCAAACAAGTCCATGACAGCAAGTCATCTTCCTGAACTCTCTTTTCTGAACACAAAAAAAGCCTTCCCAATATGAAAGGAAATCAGCAGGCTCATCTGGAGGCCAGCTGACTCTACACAGGGCTCCTCACTGACAGAGCTCAAATGAAACACAAACATGACTAAAGTGGAAGTAGGGACAGGCAACAGGAGGAGAATATAGATGCACTGTCTGGGCAAGCAGAGGATGAAGGAGGGAGGCCAAAGCTTGTTTGGAGCTGATATTGAAGATGAATGTGAAAGGCAAGAAGAAAAGATTTTACCATGAGCAGAAGACTCTCTGGGGAAAGCATAATTCAGCTGCAAAATCAGGAAGCTACCAAGTGATGAAAGGTACAGAAAAAGTTGAGACACCCAACACTTTGGGCATGGTTGCAGCAAAGGCTGCTCTCAGGTTTACCATGTTTCTGCATCTAGTAACAAAGTTTGAGGGAGAGGAGCTACCAAGGCAAAAAGCTATGTAGGTAAGCTGAACCTACACAAATACGTAGGATAAGATGGGAAACATCCAAGTACCAATAAAGTTAGTTGATGTCTCTGGAAGGGTGCTGGGTACCATCTCGGAAAAGACATGGTAATCGTTCCTGACAGGAAACTGGTAATTTAAACAAACAAAATACAGTTGAAAGGCAAGGTGGAGACAGGAGAAAGTAAAGGCTCCAGAGAACTACAGAGTAGTGAGTCTGACCTCATTTGCTATACAAAATGTA
Organism: Cettia cetti; assembly: GCA_013401135.1. Lineage (NCBI taxonomy): Eukaryota > Metazoa > Chordata > Aves > Passeriformes > Sylviidae > Cettia > Cettia cetti. The sequence continues at coordinate 72,705 of VZUI01090992.1, forward strand.
GAATGAGTTCTAAAAGGAAGTTATTTCCAGGCATGATGGGCATAAATGTGACTGGGATCAGAAAACAGACTTCTAAAGGCAAACCCTGCACTGCCTTAAGCAGAAGAATGACTTCATGGACCAGGGAGAATTGCCAGACGGTTGAACTTATGCAAGGCTTTAACACTACCTTCCATAGCACCCCAGCTGTCAAACTGAGATGTGTGGTGGTCCCTGGACCATCCACAGAAGACATTTCATTCTACTGGAGAGTGCACAGCCTCTAGACTGCATAGGCAGCAGTGACTCCCCTTTGGGAAGCCCCCTTGGGAGATTTCTGTATCTCAGGGTGAGAAAAATGCTTCAACCCATTGCAGTTCTATGTTAATATTTTGTACCCTATTGGTTATTCCCCAGTTCCTGGGTTTTACCCCTCCTGATAGTTCTTTTTGGATCCTTTCCCTGATTGGTCCCTTCCCAATTCCTTTCCCCATTGGCCAAGTTGTGAAACCCCGCCCCCCGGCTATCTTGTACAGCCCCTCTCCCCTGGAGCTATTCCGCTCTTTCCCCTTCAGAGCCCGTGGAATGAAGAAGCTCTCCTGGAGATCAGCAAGACCCCATCTCGCTGTGTTTACTCCTGCATCACCCGGCATGGCAAACACGGCTCTGCAGCTCAGGCAGCCTCACAAAGAGCAAATCACTCTGTGCACGAGAGTGCCCGTGCCAACATCGATCCGGGCGTCTGAAAGACGCTTCTGACGAGGAAGGTCACGGCACCTTCACCACCAGACAGACCGTGACAGACATGGACTGAATAGGCAGGCAAAAAATTCCTTGAATAATGAAGTTACAAGAGTTTTGGTCCATAATCCTTTATGTCAACTGATTAGGTGCAGTATTTCTCAGTAGACAATACTGGCCAACATCACCAGATTTGGATGTTAGGACAGAAAGGATCCTCAGCACATTTACAGATGATACAAAATGGGAAAAGCAGTGAACATGTTGAAGAGCAGGACCAGCATTCAGAAGGATCTCAACTAACTGGAGAAAGAAGCCAGAAGTGACTTTGTTAAGTTATACAAAGACAAAGTAACCTGCATTTTGGATGGAAAAGATCATACACAGCATCATAGCTGCAGACTGGACCAGCAGCGGATCTGCAAACAAGGATCTGGAGGCTCTACGAGACTGCAAGTTCAACAAAAGCCAGCACCCATAAACCAGTGAAAACCAACTGCAGTTTGAGCAGCATAAGCAGCAGGTCAAGAGAAGCAATTATTCCCCTCTGCTTGCACTGATGAAGCCACACGTCCAGTACTGCAGCTTTGGGCCACACAGAGCAGGAGGTACTGGCAAATTGGAGCACATCCAGAGGAAGGCCACTAAAACGGCTAACACGTAAGATGAAAGACATAATTTTTTCAGTCTGGAGATGAAAAGGAATCTTCTACTGCCTTCATCTATGTGACAGGGAATTATACAACAGGTGAAGGCAGATTCTTCTCTCTGTTGTATAATGGTTATTGCTGTTGAAAATACAGCAAAAACTCAACAGGCGACAGACACACAATGCCTCAAAGGAAATTCCACATAGACATAAGGAAACTCTTCACCCTGAGGATGGTTGAGCACTGAACAGGATGGAGATTTAACAGCATCTCCAAGCAACCTTGGAGAATTTAAAAATTTGACTTGGCAAGGCCCTAAGCAACCTGATTTAACTTTGAAGCTAAAGCAAAAAATGGAGCCTCTCAATCTCCAGATCTACTTTTTTTTTCCCCTACAATTTCACATGCTATTGCAACTGAAGTCTTCACGTCTATAAGTAGTCTATACAACAAATAATATCTCCCTGTACCACATAGAAGATTCTATGTGCAGTTACTTTGCAGTGACATGGGAGAGAGACATTCATGTCCACAACTTCAGATATCTCAATGATTTCAAACATCTGCCTAAGTCAACAAGACGACCACAGCCATAGCAGCCTCAAGTTACGACACATTGCACAGTAAAATCCATAAAATGCAAAAATCACTGTTCAGAAGCAGTACTTTGGGCTCCAGGTGTTCTGAACATTCGGTATATATAATCATTTATCCTTGGTCAGTATAGTTAGCAGACCCAAGTTAAATGTTTCCTCTCATATGCTACCAAAAAGTTTTGTTCTTCGGGAACTGGTATTAATACCGCAATGTTTTGACCAGCAGCTGAAAATTCTAGTAGGGAAGGTATATAATCTGGCTGCTTTCCTTTTCCATTAAGATTAGAGTGAACAAGAAACTACCAAACCCAAGGTTTATTTTAAATAGTAACTTTGAATGATCAGGAAGCAACCCAAGTTAATAACTTATTAACTCAAAATTAAAGGAGCTGAAAACTGACTGAAAAGCAACCTCATAAAAGGGAAAAAAGGTGAGGCAAAACTAAAAGGTATTTTCCAAAGGGAAGGCAAAGAAAGTCTTTTATTTTCTGACATTAAACATAGTGCAAGAACAAGACTAGCTCTGGGTACACAGAAACTGTGAAGTCCTGGGGCATATCCACATCCCCTGATTTTAGCACTCTCTGACAGATAGATATCAGAGGCTCAAACAACCCACCTGTGCTCCTTAATTTTATCAATCCCCCTTGAGTTGCATCACTTACTTTCCCAATACAGTTTCAACCATGAAAAGCCCACACATGCAGCTGGTAAGGAGAGATCCCAGAGACTCAATGTGAAAACCAGTGTCTGATCACATCTTTTGATGTTTGTGAATGAACACTGGACATCCCCTTGAAAAGTGTTGCTCTACTACAAACAATTACATTTGCTATGAGATTTCTTAATATTTTTCAGCTCACATGAAGAGGATGATGATGCTCATTATGCAATCCATGCTGAATTTATAATAGTAGTCATGGAAAATAGGATCAATCTAAAAGGTCAACCTGCATAATGCAGTGTGAGACAAAGATAAAGAATAACAATATCAGCAAAAAATTAACTTAGAGTTTATTTTCATGGTCTTCCCATTATAGACTCTTCCCTTCTGGTTTGTTGTTTTTTTGTTAACCCCACAGCAGTTTTCTCATGGTACATCCTTCACAAAGACTTTATTTGCACATCACCTATTCACTTGAGAGTTCCCCTCTCCTATATACCATCCTGATACATTTATTTTAGACTCTTCTGCTCTTAAGAAGAATCAACTCAGATGGGTCTGTAATGGACCCAACAGCAAGATTGGAGATGGAGTCCAAAATCTTAAGAGCAAGAACAATGCAATTCTGTGTTGATTCCTACAAATGTTTTCTTCATTCTCTCTAAGCACCTGTCCCTACATCTTTAGAATCATCAGAAAATTAAAGCACTCACACACTGTGTATTTCATGATAGAAGTTATAAATTATGACCTATAGTTTATATCAAGATACTCATAAGTATTAAGATATGTAGGCTGAAAAAATGAAATTATTTTGAAGCATTTGGGTTTTCTCGTTTCCAAGAATGAAGCAAGTTAATTGGTGAATAAATTGGGGGAAAAAAATATTAGCAAAAGTTCTGTATACACAACTACCAGTATACTACAGGCTTTATTCTTTCCATTATTTTTTTAAGTTGTATTGGGAGGAATAATCTCCTTGAAATATAAACATCCATCAGTAAATTTATGAGAAGAAAAAAACCCAAAGAAAACTAGGCACATATTATACATGAAGACATGAAAAGTACCACCACTGATTCAGAACAACACAACAATACATGAAGCTGTTCAAATATGGTACAAAGTCAGCATTGATTTTTGAATTTTTCCTTGTATGAAACATGTTAGTAGCAAGGATCCATTACTCCAATGAAAGTATTGCCAAGAATTATGTCTAAAGATAAAGCTGATTTCAGAGGATGTGGACTTCAGCTTCCCAAATACAATGAAAAGGAAAATTTGAGTGATGCTTTGTACTTGCTATACATCCTAGATGAATATTGTTTCAGAGGCCAAAACCAAAAATCTAGCTGAAATCTGGCCTACACAAGTAAGAAATTCAAGGCTAATACAAGATATGTCTCACCTACTACTGATGTTCAAATAACACAGAGCAAACATACAATAGAAAAACCAAGTTCATTGAACATAACTCATAAGATTGATGGCACCGTAATCAGAAATGCATTTTTTCAGTGCACTGCTACCAGTATATGAATATGAAATAAGCTCTGTAAGTATTTCTGCTCTCTCCTTTGATACATGCATCCTGTCTAACTATTGCTTCTTAGCCATCAGAATTTCTACAGAGAAAATATTCTGCATGCATGATTAAATCAGGAAGTATCTCTCACACACACAAAAAAAAAAAAAAAAACAAAAAAAACAAACAAACAGAAAAAACCAGCAAAACCATGAGACTGATATATTGAGATATCTGGTTAAGGAAATGTTTCCTTTTAAGGAATCATCTACCTTGATCAAAACTGTACTTTTTGATCCAATTCCCAATCAGAAAAACAGGTTTCAACTTCCTACATACTTATCTTCATGCATTGTTCAGTTACATGAAACAGAAATAACTATTAAAACCTAATGCATTTGACAGCTGTATTGTTTAGTATGAGCCATAATTTGAAAGGATTTGCTGCTATACATAGCTGTCTAGTATTCCAAATGTATTCCAAATACCAGCACAGTGAAGTCTATGTACCATTAAAAAGTCACACATTATATCTTATAAAATATATAATCTAAAAATAGATGATGAATGTTTTTTCAAAACTTCCGAAATCTAACAGAACAATTTATCCAATTTCATGTTTAGGGAAAAAGATTTAGTTAAGGAATGCCCTGCTGTATTTAATCAGCAAATTATGGGTTATAATGATATCGGGAGACCCAACATGGAGAAAGTAAGCGTGCTTCCTTTGTTAAACTGCCTTTTGCAATTCAGTTCATGAAATAGATTTTAGAGGTAAATTTCAATTAAAAAAAAAATATCCCAGAATTCCAAGAAACATTTGTAACTTCAGGGGAAAAAACAGAGTACATTTTTCATTTTAAATAAATTTTCAGACAAAAAGTATCTTTTTTTGCAAGTGACTAAAGCTATTGTTTAGAAAGAAACAAAGTATGAACCCTCTTTTTGGCACAGCAATGAAAAGAAGGGGTATTTGCCAGTATCTGCATGACAACAGAAGAAGCAAATACATATTAAATACATATATATAAAATATAGCTGCACTACATGGGGAGAAACAAAACAAAAAATCCTTCAGATGAACCACAAACTTCATGAATGTCTGAAGAAGCAGCACACATTTCAGTGGAAAAGTAATTTGGGTTTTTTTGCTTTTTGAGTTGGCTTTCTGGTTGTATTCTGGTAAATAGCTTTTAAGTACTATGCCATGTTTTCTTTCAAATGAACGCTGTTGAAAATCCCTGAAAGCATTCTCCAAAGAGCAAATGCACTGACAGCAATGATGAATAAGCTTAGTAATACAGAACACAGCCACATTTCCAAATATAGCGTATCAGCTGGCTTGACAAAAAGAATCATGCCAAAACTGGCAGTGAGGGGTGTAAATGATCCATCTCCCTCTAATACTGCTATCAAAGAGCACTTGTGTTGGGTCAGACTTTGAATTGGTTTCCACACCACACACAAAAATAATATTTTAATGAGCTGTAAAATATACCCCCTCTTGACTTACAGCTTTAAAAAGTGAGCATGTTCACCTAACAGCTTTAGAAGGCAACCATGAGAAGTCCGCACAAAACTCCAGAAGTACTAAAGAACTGCCACCAAATGCCAAGTGAATGCATTTTTATTGATTTATTTTAAAAAACCAACCATGACTGCTTTAGCATTTTAAGAAACCTAATACTTATGGTATTAGAGAATTTGACTTCATCACAGGACCACATTTCCTTATGTAAGCAATGCCAAGCTTGCATGATAAAATACAGATCTTTCCAAATAACAGGTCAGAAAGAAATCCATTTAATCATTAACAAACCCCCAGCTTTTCACATACACATGACAACCAAGAAGCTCATTGCAGCACTCCATAGAGCTACAGTCAGGTTTAATAAGAAAAAAAAAATTAAAAGAGCTATCATTAAGCACTGTAAAGACACCTACCTTCCCTCTCTCTAACTGGGTAAAAATACAAGTTTGCAACCTTTGTTACAAAACCGTGAATATGATCATTGCACTAAGTAAACACTATGTTAATTTTTAACTGTGCTGGTTTTAAAAAATTTATCCTACATGATGCAGACTACATGGAGTCTGATTTCTTCTGGATCTGTATCTTGCTTTCTTTTCCAGTGGCCTCAGAATCCCTGCAGCGCTCTGTCACCCTCCTTGTCTCTTCCAGGACTCTACGTTGCTTTCTGTTCCCTCCCCACATGACCACACAAGCCAGGCAGCATCTCCTTTTGCAGGTTTCAGTATAACTGTGCATGTTGGGCAAAACCACCAGCACGCGTGGTCACTACCTGACAAACAGGCCAAGCAGCTAAACGATTCTCAACACAGCTTTTCCTCTAGCTAGCAGGTCAAGTTCTGTTAGAGTACTCCCACTCTACCAAAGCTGATTGAAAATCTCCAACAAGTTGATGGGTGAAGCAGGACAAACTGAGCAGCAGAGAGAACTGACAAGCCTTATTTGCTTCAGCTATTACTTTTTACTTTACAGAGCAGTAAACCAGCTACCCAAAAACATGCCAGACTTTTACAATACCAACCAACTTGGGAATCCCACAGCAAGAGTTACCTCTCCAAGTTTAACTTTGCATCAAGGACTCAGTACATTTCAATGCAGTATCTTAACATTGCATCTTCTTTAATTCAGATCCTTGTAGATGCTAATTACATTATGTTCTCATTATTACATAATAGTTACCACTCCATGCATCTACTTGGCACATATGGGCACAGATGGCAGAAGGTTGCACATCTAGAATCTGTATCATTACATATGGGTAAACAAGGGCAGACAAGGAGAAGACAAGGGAATTCTCAAGCTATGCAAAGAGCAAGGAGAGGTGAGTATTGTAGGTGGCTGTGGGATATGTTCCTTGGCTGCATCAAAAGGGAGGACAGACAAGTGGGATGCACACAAATAAGGCTTGCAATTTCTTTTTCTAGTTTGACTGCCTAGCCTAAGTCCCTTTCCTCTCTGCTTCAGAGAGGGAAGTGTATCATCGCTTATATCAACATATGTTAAGAAGCCAGGGTCTTAAAGGACAAGCTTAATGCTTATAGGCAACTGACAGGAGTTCTCCAATGTGTATGTAGGAGAACACAATTTTACACTTGATATGACCAGTTTTACGCAGAATGTGATCTTTTGCTTCCACTGATCAAGTTTAGGTTTTTCTCCTAAACTTGAATCTTATGACTGTGGCTAAAAAGATAAATACATTTCATAGCAAATAGATGAAATCAAGAAGTGCAAGAACAGTGTGGGCGGAGGAAGAGATCTGTGATCTTTAAGAAAAATTCAGCTTATACATTTACAATGAACACTATGTTTTCTTCTGAAAACCACCTACATCATGTCACTTGGAAACCACATTAACATTCTCATCACTCCTAAGGTATTAATCTAAATGTTCCCACTAAATAAATGACTAATTAGTTACTGATTCAATCCCTTTTCCCCCAGTTCTTTCACCTTTGATGTACTCCACCCCTTCTCTTCTTGCTATTAATTCTCCTCTCCTATGACTGCCTTTTCCTTTTTCTTCCACTTCCTCTACAAACTTGTCCCAAAAGTTGTTCTAAATACAAATGTCATTGCAATTCACTGTCTTTCTCCAGCATGTCTCTGTTCTTCTGTTTAAGTTGCAAGTGTTTTGGAAGTTGGACATTCTATGATTGTATAGAGGAATAACAAGGCAGCTTTTTTTTTAACAGGATCTGAAGTATTTCTGTAACACTGATGACAATGCTGACAAAAAAATGACCATCAGAAAGCACTAATAAGATTGATAATAGAAAACCCCATTTTTTTTTCCACTTATAACTGCATTCCTCTTAAAATACAATGGGAATTTATGTTTCCCTTAGCCATAACCCACACAATTTCCTTGAAGAGCTAGCTTTGATACACATGCTCCCAATGCACAACACAACTAACACAGAGTGCCTGCCCTAGGATCTTCTGCTCTCCCAAAACAACTTGCATCCCTCAAATGCAGTCCTTTCTTCTTAGTTAATCTGAACACTTTATTCTACATAAAATATAGGCCAGCTGCTTATGCTTTTCATTTGAACATCAAGTCAAGAAAGCCATCTCCAGGAGCAACCCACAGCTCCAGATACACATGTTCTGCAGGAAGAGAGAGATCCTGGAGCACACATGTATTGGTTACATGCTGCAGCTTTTTTTCCAATTCCATCTTATGAGGTTCTGCTTACCATTGCCCCCTCCCTTTCTAGTGTCTGCTTCAAGACTCCCAAAGTCACAGGTCTTCCTCCACAATCTTCTTGATTAAAAAATACTTTAATCAAGTGTAAAATTATTAACATTATTTTCATTCAGTCATATCTTCCCATCTACAAAGAACTGCACTGAACAACATTCACTATCTCCTGGAGGAATAGTGAGAAGCTGCTCTGCTCTGTTTCTTTGTAAAGCCCACAGTTTTCATCCTTACCACAGTCTCCCTTATTTTTCTTCTCCCCTCACTCTCTATTTACCTCTGCCTCCCCTTCTCTGGGATACTTGCTTCTCACAAGCATCTTTTCTTCAGTGGTTGTTAGCTTTGCTGTTCTCTAAAGTAGACACAGTACCATAAGAAAAGTATGATCACCTACATAAATGTAACTGATTAAGAATAAATTTGCCCCCCAATGGGAACAAAAATAAAGACTGATTGGAAAATGTCTCTCTAGCCTTCGTGAATGAAGAGAACTTAACTGGCAAAAAAAATAATTAGAAATGTATACCTGTGTTCTTAAGGCTTCCAAATGAATGCTTTCTCTTCCTACTGGATGGGTTTGAGCACAGTTACAGTATATGTATGTCATTGCTTTAAAAACAGTTAACATCAACTAAGTAAATTTAAAAATATATTCTTAGATAACATTTTTGCTTTTGTACTTATTCAGAAAAATCCAGTTCTTGCAAATCATCTGTTTTTCAGCTAGACCATCTTTTTACTTAATTCTTCATATGGGCTGTTTACCAAGGCAAAAGATAGTCACGATTGACATATACATCAATAAACCCAGACGTAGAATACATTTTGATTGTTTGTGAAAACACTACTTACATGTTTTTGTCCTGGAAGAGCTGTTTGCTATTGCAGTGTAATCCCAGAAGAAACACCCTCAACATATAAAAGAAACTTTGAGAAAGTTTAGTCTACAAAACAAGTAAGATTAGTTGTTGTCTAGATCTAGTCTCCCAGAGCTCACATAAGAAAAGTCCCCAAACGGTAAAACCATAAATACAGAAATGTTAATATGGACCAAAATATTTATTAGCCAGCATGTCATAGCTACACAAGACTTATAGTTAGAAAGTTACTTTGATTTTACCTGTTATCCTGTGCACATACATACTACACAATGTTTAAGTGTTCATATGCTAAGACATGAACTAGTAATTAATTATGTGCTACCTTTGCTGTACTTAAACAGCTTCGTAAAGATCTAAATATTCCAGTTTCCAAAAATAGGTCCTGTGGTGGGGTAACACAACCTGTTCTACTTGCCATTGCAATGTGCTAGCAAGGCTCAAAATCACTTCAGACAATTCCTCTTTGGCCATGCTAGCACATTTACCAATGGCTTAGTGGAAATCTCAATAGTAATGATGACTAATGAGAACAAAAACTAGGACCTGCCTTCACTATTCCCTGTATTTTGCTTAGTCAGACTACTTTACAAAAGTAAAAAATTTAGTCATACTGATGACTATGAAGGCACAAGTTAAAATTAAGCAATACTATGTTAATACAGGTGCAACAAAACATTGTAACACTCAACACATTGCTCCAGAGTGAACAGCTAAGACAGACATTCTATCTCTGTTCAAGACACCTGACTTGCTTTGAAATTTTGGCAAGGCCTCACATGCAATTAGGACTTTAGGATGATGCCATCCAAGCATATATTTCCATGGCAATTCTTTTTTAACCCAAAATGTACATTTCACATAGCTCTGTCTTGGTCACTAAGAATCACAGTAATTTCAAACACCAAAAAAGAGGCAACACCTCTTTAAATGGGGGAAAGAACTACTAATAAAAATTTAACCCAGCTCCATTTGTGCTACTGAAAAACAAATGTGTATGTGTATACTATCCTCTTTTTTCCAAAATCTCTAGAACGTAAATTCTCTAGAAAAGACTGATGCATATTGATACATATCACTACATATTTACTGTGCCCTGCTTCACATAACAGCTGGGGCAGAAGGAATGGAGCCTGGCTGAATAGCAAAAAAAAAATATCTTGGGTATCACTGTGCAGATTTTTTTAAGTTCTTTCTTAATTGTATTATAGTCAACAGAATAAATAACACATAACTAGGCAATAACATATATTCTAATTAACTGGATTGTCTCAAAGAAAGAGATTTAAAGCTGAAGACACTTAATGCCAAGGACTACTGGTTAATTGCAACAATAATTCCACATAAGTGGAATGCCCTCAAGCAACCTATTAGCAATTGGGCCCACAATTATTGCTATGCACTGAAAAATTCTCCTCTCAGTTCAGCCTAGTTTTTGCTTTAACACCTTTGCCTACCCTCTGCTTTCTACACATACTGCAACTCCAGTATGATTTACTATTTCCTCCTACACTGCTCCCTTCCAATGAGATAATTACGTGGGGCCATCATACTGACAAAGCACATCTCCAGCCTCAGCAGGGCAGCACATCCTATAAAGGGAGGGCCCCAGCCCTAGAGCCCTTCTCATGTAACTCCTTCTCATGTTGAAGTGACTCCCCCAAGCAGCCAGGTGATGCAGATGTAACCATACATCAGATACATTGCCTACATCTTATTGAAAGGAACTTACTACCCACAGAGTCTTTGCAATATGTACACAAAGTTACCACAAACCTCTTGCAAATGGCTCTAATGAAAGGGAGGAAGGAAAGATGATATCCAGAGCAAAACACAAGTTTCACAAGCTTTAAGACTTGTTCTAGGCTATGTGGCAACACATGCAATTCTTGCCCTCAAAAGGAGTTTCATTATACATTTAGGTCTTGTACCAACTTAAATTGGATGAATGTTTCAATACCACTGCTGGAAACAAAAAAACCACTTAAGTATCTACATTTGGACACTGAATTGACACTACCCAGTGTGCACAATTAAACTGTGCTTGAAATTATAAATATCTGAATTCAGCTACAGTTTCATGTTGCTTCCTGGAATACCCTGTCCTTAAAGAAGGGATTCTGAGCAGTTTTAAAGTAACTCCTGCATTTTTTACTAGCTAAGAGTATGAAACACAGCTGTTCCATCAAGCTTCTGGAGCAGACAAATTCCTTAAAGATGTAGTCAGAGGTGCTACTGGTGGCACTTCACCATGACCAGAGAGTTTAGGATCATCAGACCACAACAAACAAAACATGGTCCAGAAGTGCTTATTGAATTCCCAGGGCTTCCAGGCTGCAGCCAGAAACCACAGCAGAAACTAATGTGAACAATGAAAATAAAAGTTTGGAGAAATCCAATGGGTATTTATGTACCTCTTCTTAACCTTTCCAGGACATGGGAGTAGTTATGCCAGTTAATGGGCTTGCTATTAAATTATACTGTGTGCCTTGTATACATCTGAAAGACACCTGAGAGATCATGTTGGTATAGATCATGGTTGCATAGAGGCAAAAAGTTTGGAGTGGCACTCCACCTCCATGAGAATGTGCTGCTCTTTTAGCCACACAGAGGGTACATACACCTGGCCTGCCTTCCTGCTCTGAGTGCAGAGTGACATCAGCTCATTGTACACATAGATATAAAAATCTACCCCTACTCATTTGTGGAAATAATGAATGAGCATTACTGTCATTCTTTCCACATATATTCATCCCATGTAAAGTGTGAGGAGAGTTGAGTGCTTTGTTATATAGCAAGGTCATACAATGGTTGCCAATGTGTAAATTGCAGCAGTGCACAGATTTACTGCAATGCAATTGATAAGAAATACTCTGGGGACACTCCTTAATAGCTTGAAAGAAACATTTTACCAATACATTTATTACAGAGCTGCTTCTTTTGGTGGCAAACCCTTACAGAAGAGATCACAGCCCTCAAGCCCAGTTACGATTACACTCCAATTCACTGCAATTTTAGTGTCCTCAAACCACCCAGGGCAGACCAAGCACTCCACATTTCTAAATCCCAAAAGAGTACTGTCTGACAGTTGGGTGAGGAACTTCTGACAACATTTAAGAGCTATGCACATTGAAAAAAAAAAAAAAAAAAAAAAAGAAGTTTCTGCTATGAATGCCTGATAAGTGATGTAATTGAGGGCTTAACAACTGTCAGAAAGTCTTCCAAACCCATTTACCTTAAACCCACTCCCTAGCTGGTGGTTAAAATGGTGATTATTCCAGAGGGTGTCTAGAAGTTTCAGGTGAAAGACTGGCAGTTTTCTGATCTTTTTATTCTAGACCTTCAAAATGAAGCAGCATATTCTTTCAAGCCCCTACGTTCTGGCATTCATAGTTGGCAACTTGAGACCTTACAGTCTCCTCCATGTTTACTCAAACTCTGCAGTGGTTTGAAATAAAGAAACTTAACATACACATTTACTGAGCTCTAAGGAACAGGAAAGGCACAGTATTAAGCATTACTTAGCTTCATCCCTGAGCTTTCAGATGTTTGATAAAGTAATAAACAAAATGTCTACAGACTATAAGGTACTGTAAACTGCCATCATCTTCTAAGAATGTTAATCCTCACAGTTTAGAAGAATGATAAGTGAACTACTAGGCAGCACCTTTTTTTTTGGTATGCTTGCAGGTGACAACACAAGCCAAAGCAGAAATATTTTAAACATTTATTTTAGCACACACATTACAGAGTAGCACATTGGCCACTCCAGCTCTAAAATATCTAGGAAGACCATGTAACTTTCTGAACAAAGCCCTCCTCTCTGTTAAAATTAAGGCAGAAAGATTGATCAGCATGTTTTCACAAGGTAACTGCCTCTAGTATACTAATAAACTGTTAACATGTCTGCCAAGAATCTGTTTTCCTGCCCTGTCTTAATTTGGTGCACACCCCTTGTCCTTTCACCACCCTATCCCTCTGACCCCCAGCCATGCACTGAATCAGAGTAGGGTGGACCAGACCCTACAATCAGTATTTCAAAATGTTCAGACAAAGAGTTGGAAGGATTTCTACAGTCTTCCTACAAACCTCTAAGAAGCCTGAGCTTGTCTTGCCTCTTTCCCCTCCAAACATAGATTTCAATGTTTTTAAGTACCTTCCTTCCTAGTTTCCTGGGCCTATCTCATTCCTGCACAGCCAGCAAAGATAATCCACTTGTACCAGATTCCAGCAGTTTGGACTTTCAACAGTCCCACGTCCCTGCAGACCCCACACCTTCCATCTCATCTGAGATCTGCATGGCCTCCTGTGCTGCAGCAAGATTCCAGTTCAAGCAGCAGCCTCAGGGCCTGCTGTCAGAGCCACAGCCCTGTGTCCCTCGCCAGCAACACCACCGGGTCTCCTTCAGCCACAAAGGACCGCAAACAGACATTGCATTAACAAACAAGTCACACTTGCAGAATGATACATCCATCAGCCCAAAAAGAAAAGTTGTTCCTACTGAACACATCTCAAACAAGGGAAAAAACCAGAAGCATGACTCCAGATAAGACTGGCTGTTAGTGTTATGATTCCCAGTTCTTGTAGCTTGCCATTATCTACACGTCTGGCAAATTTGTAAATAGAGATGACTTCTACTCACACCGAGTAATTCTGCCTGAGACACAAAGGACAGAACTGAATACAAACACCGTGGATGTTGTGGCAAAGCTGCCCCTGATATCTTGCTGCAGGTGACACTGGTGCATCCCCACCCACCAGAGGAAAATGCATTCTGGGAGCAGCAGTACTTTCCAAAACTAGACCGCCCTAGGCCTTAAGCCAACATGTCATATACGGTCAGGACAGAAGTCTGTAGAAATGTGCTCAAACCAGCCTCTGTTATTAACCTGATCTGCCATTTGAGAGTTCTCTGGAAAAGATACAACTTTATCTTTACAGAAGGTAAAACATTCCTCAAAGTTGCACAGAATTTAGCTGTCTTGGAGTGCTACAGTAAAACCCCAGTACAACAAATAAACCCAGCATCATCACACTAACTTCCCACTTTCAAACTAGACATACACCATGCCTTTAAGACTACAATTACTGTTTACTACCATGTGCAAAGTTTTTAGCTGTTCATACCATTATATGAAACTCTACACTATACCTCCAAACCACTTAGAGACCAACTCTCAAATATCACAGAATAGAGTAAGCCATTTTTGTATTAGTCTATTCATTTTTTTTTTCCTAAATGCCCAAACTCAAAGTGCAACAGGCCAATTTTTTATATTCAGGCACGGATTCAAAGATCCAGTAAGCCAGAAAAACAGGTTGTAGAAGCCAGGCATCCTACAGTGACAGAAGGAAATCATAATATTATCTGTCATTGTCTTGAAAACAGGAATTCTATTTTCAAATAGGGCATTGACAAATGCAAAAATTGTAATTTCATGAGCCCTTACAGAGCTCACTGTTCCTAAGCATCAGCTGGGAACACATAACTGCTTGAATGCTGGCTTTTGGAAACAGGGGCAGAGAACAGATACAATCTGAGTCTGACAACCACATGAAAACCCACCCGTCATTTTCTGCAAGTCTAAGTTTTGCAGTTCTATCAGTGTACTCACTGTATCAGCACACAGAGCTTCTCAAATTGGTCTGACAGCATCCACTTTACTTGCTCCTGACTGACAGAATCAGGTGCAGCATACTCCAGAGGGAATGGATGCTTCTCTATTTTAAATAGAGTTAATATATTAATATGCTATCAATGCAACTCTGTTTAGCAAAGGGGAAGATTACACATTGTAGGTGGCCATCCAAAGTAACCAGCCATTTCTTTCTTCACCAGCCAACCCTTACTACTTTCTGCAAGTCTAAAAATACTATCCCAGCACTCAAAGTTCCTTAAGCAGAGAAATTCACCCATACACAGCTCTGCTTCCTGCTAAGATCCACTTCATTTGAATAAGGCAGATTCCAAAGAAAGTATTATCCAGTTGCAAGATCATAGATACATACACACAGATATACATCTATATCTATCTATCTACAGCTATATATCAATGACAGACTCCAAACATCGAGACATACCAGGAATATCCAAACACAGGCAGCTACCCACCAAAGTGAGCAGCAGTAGTTACAGAATGGCTGCTGGCTTACAGGGTTAGAGTTCCACAATAAGACTGTTGAAATGTGTCAGACACCCGTTTCCTAAATCCCAGCAGCTCTACCCATGCCACCTGGAAGCTCACAGACCATTGAGATGCCACAGACTGTACAAGGCAGTGGAGACTGACCCAGAAGGTTGTGAGTCCTACTTTGAAAAGTCAGTTTTGTTTATGTAAAAAAACTAAACCCTGGACAAATGCAGCACAGACTTTTAGATAAAGGCCCGTAGCTACTTCTGAGTAACATATTCAACAAGGAAGAAACTATGCAGATGCATTAAAGAAATGCTTTTGTATCAAGGGTTCAACTGACAAAACTGAAGAAATAAGCCTGTAAATAGGTGAGGGAACTAGCTATGACTGGAAGATCTGAGCATTTTATCACTGGTTTTGAAGAAGGAAGAAAACCAACTTTATGAACATCAATATCAACCTCTGTCCCATTCTATCAAAAGAATGGAAGAGCATATTGGTGACTATTCATCATATCTCCATGAAAGTCTGGAAAAACAAATGTTAAAACCAGAATAAGGAGTAGCAACTATCAATGCAGTAAAACAACCATTTTAGCAAACCCTGAAATGCTGTCCGTACAAGTATCAAAAATATAACAAAAGCATGCCTAATACATTCTACTTTTGAAAATGATAAACTATATTCTGTTGTATTTAGGGGTTTCTGTTGTATTTAGGAGGAAAAAAGGGAAAAAGTAACATTGAATGCTATTATATAGCTGCTTGGAACTAGAGATTTGATGCACAAGGGTAACTTCATGTTTGTTAACTCAGGCATTTGCTCATGGTTTCATAAAATACATTCTAGAGGCCTACTACTTTTGCTTCTTCTAAGAGTACGCAATTGAAAACTGAAGGATGGAAATAAATCTATTCTGCTACTACTCCACCATTCTAAAGATCTTAAGAGGTGAGACTTTCAATGATCACTTCTTTCCAGCTCAGGAATGCTCCATCCCTATGTGCAGGATGTTAAGTGAAGGTGGAGAAGACACTCCTGACAAAACTCAAAGAAGCAGAAGAGGTGGAAGCATGGCCAGTCTACTCAGGAGAATTCAAGGTACTGTTTGAGCATGCAAGGGTGGGGACAGGAAAGCTAAATCCCATTTGAATTGAATCTGGCAAGGGACAAAGTACAAGAAGGACAGTAAGAATGGCTTCCACAGGTCCATCAGGAGCTAAGGAGAGAGGAGACAAGGCAGGGGGTGAGCCTGATGCTGAATGGGGCCAGGGAACCTGATGACTAAGGACACAGAAGACTTGCACTGCGTGTCTTCTTCAATGACGACACGCCTTGTCCTCAGGAATTCCAGGCTCTCAGATCTGATGTAAGGAAGACTTATCTTTGGTGAAATAGGATGAGGAATAAAAATATTTAAACAAACTTAAAAAAAAAATCTCAACTGGAAGGGATCACTGGAGACTGACTTGTTCAAGCCCCCTGCTCAGGCAGTGCCACCTAGAGCCAGCTGGCCAGGAGCATGTCCAGACACTTTTAAATATCTCAAAGGATGGAGACTCAGGCTCCTCCCAAGAGAGCTCAGTAACCTACACAGCATAAAAGTATTTCTGGATGCTCAGAGAGAACATCCTCTGTTGCAGTTTGTGCTTATTATTTCTTGTCACTGGGCACCCCTGAAAAAACCTGGCCCTGCCTTCTTTACACTTTCCCTTCAGGTATTTGTACACACTGAGAAGATCCTGCTGAGCCTTCTTTTCTCTAGGCCAAACAGTGTCAGCTCTCCCAGCCTTCCTTCATATGAAGAACTCCATTAATCATCCTAGGGGCCTCTCTTCAGTAACTCCACCTCTCTCTCTGGGGAGCTACAGCTACTCTCAGAACTGGACACTGCACTCCAGATGTGGCCTCACCAGTGCTGAGTGAAGGGAAGCTGTTGAAGCAAGTAGCCTTGAAGGGAGAGCAATGGATGCAGTTCAGCTCTACACTGGCTTTTAACAAAACCCACCATCACATATGCACACAAGCTGATGAACTACCAACTAAAGGAGGGGGCAGTGAGGTGGACTGAAAACTGGCTGCACTGCTGGATTGAAGAGGTTGTGGTGAATGGCAAAAAGTTCAGCTGGAGGCCAATCACACCAGCATACCCCAGGGATTAGTACTGGGACTAACACTGATTAGTACTGGGACTAGCATTGATTATCATCCTCACTGATGACTTGAGCAGTGGGACAAAGTAGACATACAGTTCCACAAATTATATAATTGCAGACATCAAGACACTGTTCATTTGAATTACCTAGTGACAAACCTGCAAAAAGATCTTTCAGAAGCACTTGTCAGAAATATTTCAATACAAAAGTCTTTAAATGCAAAATCTCCTTCCCTCAGTTTTTGAAGTTATTATGTGGCTACATCTATAAACTGTCATCAAATAAAGATAACCAAGCACCTCCAACAGTGGCCACAAAGACAACCCCCACAGGACCTGTCAAGGGCAGGAAACAGCCTGTACCTCGTGTTTGGTTGGCACCAACCCCTTCCCACAAAGTAGCTCATCTTCCCTTAGCTTAGCATGAGAATGGGCTTAGCATCTTCCCTTAGCTTAGCATGAGAACCAGGCAACACCCAGCATATGGGAAGTCCTGGACCAGCAATACAGGTTCCATGGAAATAGGAATCCACACACCACATCCTCTTCCTACTCTGCTGAAACACTACTAGAAAACTTTGGGCACCAGTGCTATAAAGCATTAAAGACAAAGCAAGATTAACTAAGAAATACAGGCAGTATTTGTAATATAAAATACTTTGTTTTATTGAGATGATTCCATCATTATTTATCATATTCAAAAATACCTACAAACATTAAAAAAGGACAACCTACAAGCTGATCTGCATGCAAAAGGCTAGAATAAGAAGCTAACACAAGAGCCCCAGAGATTGACTTCACTCCTTTCAGAGCAGGTTATCAGAGTCTTAACAGAAACAATAAAAAAGCAACTGAATAGAACTGGCAGACTTTACAGTCTATCTTCAATTACAAAAACAATTTTGGCCTACATTAAAACACTACTTGAAAACCATGTGTTCAAACACTGCTGCAGGCACTTCCAGGACAGGTTAGCCAATTCCTTCAGAGATATTGGGAATATACCCAAGAATAAAATAAGCCAACTAATCAGTCATCCCCCAGCACATGACAGACCTCAACATCAGGCTCAGAAAACTTATCTGAAAAGTAAAACAATATCTCTCAAGTTAAAAGTTATATTGTATTTTGATTCCTAATAGGATATTAGCAGCTACATTCTCAGAAACATGCCCTTTCCTTTATTTCTGCTTTATGTATTACCTACATCTGGCCAACTTCAGAGCCTGTAAACACCAGTACTGGAGATAAAACTGATCTCAAGCACAGTCATTCACATCTCTGCATGATTCAGCCCAGGTTAGACTTACAGGTGGAATCCTCCTACAGTGACAGGTCTGCTGTTCTGGCCTGGTCACAGAACTCAGAACTGAAATGAAAGAATACAGCTCTAATTCTACCTCATTTCAAAGAAAAAGGATTAACAGACTACCTGAACAGTATGGGAAGTGGTAAAGGAAGGGCAGGGATAGATGGAGCAGCTGGAATAGTCATTTGTTAGAAGAGATGCAAGCAAGAGGCAATGTAGGGCAGAGCAGCTAAAAACAGAAAAAGGGAGCAAAGAAGGTTAAAGCAGACGAAGGGCAAGACCAAAAATGCAACGCAATATTAAAATACACTTGGGCATGAAGTCACCTCTTAATTGCTACAAACACAAGCCTAGCTCCAAATACATAAGACTAAGGCCAGACAACACTAATGGGCCATTTTTTATGGAGCAATGAAGAACTCCTGCTGTACTTTCAGTTTTGAGAGGATCTTTCTCATATTTTACGTAACAGTCTAAGTTTAAAGCATTATTAGTCATCTAAAGCCAAATCTAGGAAGCTGAAGTGTCTCTAACCAGTTATATGGCAAAGGATGGTCAGAATCAAATAGTTCCCTTTATTATAGAAAGCTGGGCCACCACAGGTTTGTCAACCATGAGCACAAGCCTAAAGCATCTGGAAAAGAGGGAAGACTGAATCACTGCTGTGTGTACTGCATACATCTACTCTGCAAAGAGCAAACTACTAATCCCATTACAGTGTAAGGTTAAGAAAATATATAAAAATACTACTGTGATACTGGGAAGAAGCCAGTCTGCAGAATAATATCAAAAGAAGCTATGAAAATTAGCTAAATATTTGTTTGATACACTTACAGAAACACCAACTACAACAAATTTAGCTGATTGTTGGGAATCAAATTCCAAGAGACATTTATTCTTATAATTAGAATCAAAGAAAATATGTCTTGACAGTATTCTGATTTCAGATGCTTGAGATAGTACTAATCTACTAAAAAAAGGGAATCCTGTCATTCTGACATTATCTCCCTCCCCACCCAGTTGAACCTAGCTAGATACTAAGCACAAGACTACCTCATGCATTAAATATAAACTTCTGGTAAGAAATTATTAATTTGAAGGTAGCTCAAAATGCTGAAGGGCAAAAAAACTAGAAGTCTGTACCCAACAGAACAGCTCAAAAAAAAAATAAATAAATAAATAAAAATCTGTATTTCTTAATTCACTATTATCAGCTTCCTAATTCAGAACTATTACATTATTTACTACAGGTTTGTCCCTATAGCCCTTGACCTCCCATTAAAGCTTTCTTAAGCAGATGGAGTGCTTCTTACTATCAACATCTGACTGATTGTTCTAGGAAAGATAGTTTACTAACTATCCAAAGGATACAAGTTCTTAACTCCCTTGCCTCTCTCTTAAATCAGATCCTCAGATAGCTATTTGACCAGAAAAGAAAAAATATTTACTCTTTGAAGAAAATCTGATAAAGTCTATTAATTTGCCAGCCCACTTCTGTAATTTTATTTCTTAGCTTGAATTTTGTTCCTCCTGAAGACTCCCACAAACCCTTTTTTCCTAATTCCTTTAGAGCAGAATAAATTAAAACCCTTTATGCACTGTCTTTATCTGCATGTTCCTAAATAACTTAATTCTTAATTTAGAAAATATGAACCTCACTTCATACAATATAACTCCTAACTGAGAATAAAGCAAGCCACCCTAACTTCAGCCATCAGTATGGGCAGACTGAACCATCCAGGCTTCCAAAAGCTTAAGCCACAGGTATCATGAGGCCTCATGCACTGAGCACTGTGACAGAAAAGACACAGATCACTTAAGACCTCCAGTACCCTTAAAGTACCTCTTTTTTATTTTCAAAGAGCAACCACTGAAATACTCACTTGCTGAGAACTACACAATTTATCAAATTAACCAGTATCTCTATGATAAAGTATTACATAGCTACAGTAGACATGTCTAAATAGATTTATTACAATGAAAACATCATCAAGATGTATACTTTTCCATACAGAGAGACCCAATACGGTCTATTTTTAATTTCTGTACCATACTGAAATCAGAATTCTATTTCAAGGCACATCTGACTTCAGCAACAGATCAGGCTATCTCTGGAAATACTGACTTATAGATTACAAATGATTTTAGGGGTTGTGGCATTTCGTCTCCCAATAGCCTAAATCTATTTCTCAGCACACAATGTCAAGAATGTGTTTTCAACTGTACTGAATATATATTTCAATCCCTGCTAAACATATCCAAAAACTTTATTAAGGCACAAGCCAGCATGCTTGAATCTCTACCATATTAAGTTACTTAATTGAGCAAAAATATCAGGAAGCCACCCCCGTCTTTGAGCCCATCAAGAACTTGTACACTGGCTTATTATTTCATACCAGGAACTTGATAGTGGACAGACAGAATGCCACATTTGTTTACTCACCTACAAAATACTTATGTTTCACTTGACAGTTATGAGATTACAACAACTGAAAGCAGAAAACACTTGTGAGATATTAAGCTAACATTGTAGCAATTTTCAGGCAACAAAGCTGTCACTTGAATAGACAGGTGCCTCCATTACATGCTCCTAGAAGGGACAAAGCTTTCAGCTTGATCTAAGGAGCAAGCTTAGGGTCCAAGGACAAGTCCATCCAGGGCAGCAGATACCAAGCTTGGGACAAGAGCAGCTTTGAACCACGAGGGACAACTTCCAAAAGGAAGAACTGAGCTTGTCCTTATAGCTGAATGGAGGGTAAAAAAGGGTGCCAATTTCAAAATTTAGGAATTTTCTAAGAACTGAAGGAAAAGCACAGCCTCAGCTCAAGCAACTCTAATCAAGTGTTGCTGGGTAAGGAAGAGAAGGAAGGGTTCCTGGGACGGACAGCTGTTGTAGTAATAGGTGAAGGCTGAAACACTGAAGCTGTTTCAAGAGTAACACCCTGTCAATAAATAGTTTACGATTTACTGTAATTTTAAATCCCCCCCCATATTTTCCTCCAAAGATTTAACCCCTTTACTAAAGCAGGCTGCAAGAAAAGAAGCCAGAGCACTGTTTTCCAGCCAGAGGAGGGCTCTGAGGAGCCACACACCCGGAGAGACGCCCCTGAGCCAGACCCCGAGCGCTGGGGGCATGGGAGGCTCTATGGGAAGCTGAAGTAGTAGCACGGAGTACTCAAGCCCCCCATATTAAAAAACAAACAAACAAACAAACAAACAAACAAAAAACCGCAAAAGTAATTACATCATGAGGAAAGCAATTTTAAGCCATTCGCTTTACTCTCGTTTCGATCAGCCTCTCGAGGGGGGATGGGGCAAGCGAAAACGCCACGCCAGTGCTGCCCCCTCACTCACTAAAAAACCGCGTAAGCCGTGCTGGAAGGACCCGGGGGACGCGCCGGCCCCTCCGGCCGAGCAGCAGGACAGCGAGAGGCCGGGGCGAGCCGCGACGGAGGCTGCGCCTCCCCGGGGAAGGAGGCCCGGACCGGCCCCGCACCGACCACGCGGGGGAAGGCAGCGGCGGCGAGGCCCGCGGAGCGCGCCCCGGGGCGGCGGGAGTGGGTGTCCGGAAAGAGCGGCGCCTCCTGCGGGGAAGGAGGCGGCGGAGCGGGGCAAGCCCACGCCGCCCGGAGGGTTGAGAGGAAGGGCCCGTGCCGCGCCGGGGCGAGGGGCTGAGGCAGGGGAGGGGACCCGGGCAGGCCCCGCCTTACCTCCCGCCAGCGGCCGCTCCTGCCTGGCCCGAGGGAGCGGCGCACCCGAGCCCGCGCCGGACGCCGCTGCCCGCGGTGGGGAGGCGGTGGCTCCGCCCGGCCCCGCCCCCTCGTGCGCCTCCCGCCGCCATTGGCCGAGCTGCCGCCCGCCGGAAGGCCCCGCCCCTCCCGCGCCCGTGGCGGCCAATCCTTTACGGCCGGCCTCAGAAAGGGCACGGCAGCGCTCCCATTGGCTGTCATTCAGTCCCTGTTAGCCCGCCTTCAGCTTTCTATTGGTTTGTGGAGCTCGCAATCTTCCCCTTTAGCGTTCCGATTGGTCCGCTCCCAGGGTACGGCAGCACGTCCGCCTCCTGCCGCGGCTCAGCAGCCGCTGACGGAGCCGGGATTGGGCGGGGGGCGGAGGCGGCGCCGCCGCTTCCCATTGGCGGCGCCTCCGTCCTCGCGCCCTACGCCTTTGCGACGTGATGACGCAGCGCGCGGCCTGGCCTGGCTCCCAAGATGGCGGCGCGCAGGGCGCGGAGGCCGCGCTGCCGCTGAGAGGCCCCGCGCTCCGGTGCGGCTCCCGCTCCCCGCGAGCCCTGTGAGTGCGCGGGGCCCGCCCGGGCCGCCCGCCGGCGACAGCCGCCGCCTGGGAAGGGGAGAAGGGAGCGGGGAGGCTGGGCTGGGGAACGAGCGCCTCCCCGGGCACTGGTAGCCCCGTCTACGGCGGGCGGGCGGGTCTGAGAGGAGTTGAGCATCCCCGGCCGGGTTGGGGCTGCCGGGGCGGAGTCGCGCTCGGCGGGTTCGTCTCAGGTAAGGTAGAAAAAAGCCTCTGGAACTTTCCTCTAGTTTAATGGGGTGCGTAAAAAGGCAGGGAAAACGTGATTTCGGGGCGTTGAGGTCTGGATTGGGACGTTTGAGATGGTTCATTTAAGATGTTTGCGGGTGATAATTTTCGTTCCTGGTTCTGTATTCGGAAATGCCTTCGCTCCTTTATAGAAGCGGATCTCGTCGCCTCAGGCACTTTTAGTGTTAATTGATTTTTAAGCGATTTATAAGTTAGAAGCAAAATATCTTGTAAGGAAGAAGGATCGTTACAGTTATAAAAACTAGGACTTTTTTAGTAAATATGACGGGAATGTGTGGTCGTGGCCTGGCGCGCTTTTGTTGATTCTAGAAATAGTTTTTAGTAGCCATTTACTTTTTCTTGTGACAGAATTTAGATTTGTCTGTGACCGATACCACGAGCTGTGAAGGTGATTCCAAAACCACCGTGTGGCAAAGAGAGTTTCCTTTATTCTGAAAAAGAGAAACTTTTTGAAGGTGAGCGAGGCGCTGGTTGTAGGCATCGTTCTGTGGCCGTTCACGTGATCTTCCTTCCGTTTTCGGAAGGGAAACGTCTCGAAAAGTAATAGCTGGTTTAAGAGTTTTAAGTTCGGGTCTTCCTGTGACCGTCTTGCTTAGAGAGAATATATTGCATCATATGTAATCACTGTCTGTTATGCAAACCTTTGCAGGTGGCTGCGGTAATCTGAGCATAGTATCCGTAGTTAGTTGAATTGGAGCAAGAGCAGTTTTGTGCCTGAAAGAAATAAAGGCAGTGAGTGTTCATTCTTTAAGCTGAGGCATGGCTGAACATCTGTCATAATTCAAAGGACAGAAAGCCTGCAGAGCTTTGTGATCTGAGTCTGTGGACACAAAGTGCTGGTAAACACTTGGGGTATATTCTTGCCTTGTTTGGGGGATGATTGGTGATTGCCTTGGTGATTCTTGGGGTATATTATTTGCCTTGTTTGGGGGATGATTTTAGATGCTACCTTACTCTACAAACTCACATCAGTTGTCTTAATGTTGGTGTGTGAGTGAAAGAACACTGATACTTTTTTTTCTTAAAGTAATACAAGTACAGATCACTTTACAAAGCTTCTGCCAGGTGGTTGCTGCTGGGGGTATCCCTGGGAGCAGGCAGGTAATTAAATGGCCATTCAGGTTCACCTCACCAGTGCCTTTCTAGTTACCAACAGGCAGCTAATCCCCCTAACTTTTCAAATCCTTCTGCAGCCATCACTGATTTTTTTTTTCCCCCCTACTTTTATGGACAAAGTAGATGGAAGTTGTTCTACTAAGAAATAGCAGATATTGTTGGAGATGTATTCTTGAAGTTTCCTTATTAAATAGGTAATAGCAAGGATAACCTATGACATTTTCTTTAATTGTATTTGCAATATATGGGGAGGATAAAGACAAAGTTCTTTATTGTCTTTGTGCATAGGAAAAAGTTCTTTCCAACAGGCAAGGCTAAGCACTATTCCTCTTTACTCCTCTTTGAGCAGGGACTGGAGGGCACAGTTCTCTCTATTTTTAAAGAATTCCTTTTTTCTTTTCTTCAAGATCCTGAAGTGACTCTGAAGACTTCGTTTTTGAAAATTTTAAAAGCAAAGACAATTCTGTTATAATAAATGAAGGAGAATAAAGAAAATTCCAGCCCTTCTGTAAACTTGGCAAACCTGGACCATACAAAGCCATGCTGGTACTGGGATAAGAAAGATTTGGCACACACACCATCACAGCTTGAAGGGCTTGATCCAGCTACAGAGGCACGATACCGCAGGGAAGGGGCCAGATTCATATTCGATGTGGGAACACGTTTAGGACTGTATCCTTTAAACACATGTTGGTATGAAATGTCTTTTTAAATAGTGAGTTCTCAGAATAAATATTTAAGAAATTTGACCTGTTCAGATGTTTAATTGTTAATCAAAAATATATTTGTGTTTATGTGCCTTTTAATGTAATCTGTTCCTGCACGATTTCTATCCATTCATTGCATAAACAAGGTTCCAATTTGGCGATAGGGAAGTACAATGATACAAACTTTCCAATTAAGGGTAACTTCTGTGAGTTATGAAACTCAGTGTTTCACTGTATGGATCTGCATGACCTCAAATTTTGAATCCTTCCCTCAGTTTTCTAGATTGTGCCTTTGAGGCTTCTAACCTCTGCCTCTCCAGTCTTGAACTTTGGTGGCTGTTTTTTTGTTTCATTGGTTTGGGATTTACAACTTTGTGTGTAAGTTCTCCTGATTGTCCCACTCTTGTACGGACGGCCACTTAAATTTCCTGCTTCCTTTAAGTTCCTTAGTTCTTTCTTTAATAAAGCATGGTGAAAACAAAATTTTTACTTTTCTAAAAGTGAAGAATAGGGGGCAAGTTCGGATTTTATTTGCATTTGTAGGTGTGAATAGTAACTTTTCTCCACACCAGCACTTGAATGTGAAGTGATAATTGTCCTGTTCCTTCGCGTACTTACTGCTGGGTTTGACCTTCTCTGAAGCAGGTATGGTGCAACACAGGGATGACCTTATGTGCATCCTCTTGTAAATACAGTCAGGACTTTGCACATTTACAATGAATGCTTTAGATATCAGCTGCATCTGGGTCTGATCATAGTATTTATACAGCTTTAAGGGCTTTTGTGGCTTGCTTTTTTTCCCCCTAAAGCTACTGTTTTACTTGCAGTGTTTTTTAACTGGTCACTGAAGAGCCAAGTACTTGAAGTACTTGATAAAGCAGAATCCATTGTGATTTTTTTAAAAATTTATGTGCTGTTGGAAAGTCCTTAATCTGCACCACAGACATTATGACACTCTAGCTACCGGAATAATTTATTTCCATCGGTTTTATATGTTTCATTCCTTCAAACAGTTCCCAAGATATGTAAGTATTTAGAATATTGATGACTTAATTTAATGATTGCACTGGGCAAGGGACGATTTGAAATGGTGATTCGTCACTTGGGTATTACTCCTGCTGTTCACTGCAGAAAGATGGGAAATTAGCATTTTGTCTTCTAATTATTACCACTTAAAATTCGTTGTTCTTGCCTATTTACACATTTCTGTTTATGCTCAGAAATGTATTGACATTGCAGTTATGACTTGCTGATGTTCTTTAGGAGTAGCAGCTGTGGTGCTGGCACTTCTGTATTAGCTGAAAGAAAAAAAGAAGTGTAATACGGTTTTAAAACTGCTCAACAGACAACATGGTTTGGGTTTCTGGCCTTGAAATAAAGTTGTATAAAACAGACAGTCCTCCAAAGTCTGTATTTTTCCTTTGAGAAAACAAAAATTTAACACTGTATTAAAATTAGAAATTAGTATGCTCATTAAGTCTTTCCTGGGAGGCTTTTTCAGAGCTGGTAATGGAATCTGACAGTGCTTTTGTAATGCCACACTGTATTGCATATCTACCTGCAGACCACTTTTTGAAAGCACTTGCCTTTTTTTAGGTGACTGGAGCCTGCTGTCTCTTCCTAGCAGGAAAGGTTGAAGAAACACCCAAGAAATGTAAAGACATAATTAAAACAGCTCGTAGCTTACTAAATGATGTACAGTTTGGGCAGTTTGGAGATGACCCGAAGGTAAAAATACTCATGTTGAATTGATTTCATCCTGTTGTAGTGTAGTAAAGTGACACACATTCAATAGAGCATTGACTGATTTCCAGTTGTTCTAAATTAAATTAAATGTTCAGCGTGCATTTATGGCTCTTCTGGGTAATGTGATTGGTAGCTATGAAAGTAATTCTTCCTAATACAAATAGCTTTGGGAGCTTACTAAAATAATTGTTTTCATAAAAAGTTTGCATTTTATTTCAATAAATAATTCTGATATGATTTTGCAAATTAAAGGAAATTTAAGTAATTTCAGCCAGAGCAAGAAATGTTACCAAGACATAAATCATAAATCATCTGAATGGGATTTTAGGAAGTAGTTATTAGGGAATCTTAAATAAGAGAACTAGATCTGAAAAGTATTGAGAAGTTTCTTGTTTACAGTACTGACTTGGCAAAACTATGCTTCTCTTAAAATTTGCTTATTTTAAATAACAGAAGGACTTGAAACTTCTGAGTGAAATGTGGTAGAGCTTGTACTTTTGTTGTGATTTTGTATCTGGCAATTTCATGCTGTGGCTGGTTCAGTTCATTCCTCTGCAGAGGAATAGGGATTTTAAACACCACATCCCTGTCATCACTCAAATAAATCCGAAGAAAAGGTACCTGAGTTTAAAATAATATTATAAGTTGGAGAGTTTTCTGTTCTCCTTGGAGACAAACATGGCTGCCTGGAGGTGCTGTGTAGTCATGCTCTGTACTAGCATGAAGTATTTATTGAATGAAAGAAGGAATAATACTGTGGTTACCTTGTAACTCTCTGTAGGAAGAAGTTATGGTACTTGAAAGAATCTTGCTACAAACAATAAAGTTTGATTTACAAGTGGAACATCCATACCAATTTCTTCTCAAGTATGCCAAACAACTCAAAGGTAAAATATTGCAGGGTGAGCAAGTAATGCCTGTTATTGATTTCCAGAAATTAATATATTAACAGTGAAAGAACATTCTACTTTAAACTGTTTGTCCCTCCTATTTTTATGTCCTAATTTTTTTCTGGTCTTTTTTCAGGAGACAAAAATAAAATTCAAAAACTGGTTCAAATGGCATGGACATTTGTCAATGACAGGTAAGATACACTTAGGAAACATTCTGAAAGTGAAATAGTTACTGTTGCTTACTTTGTTCTGGTACTGGATATTTTTTTGACAAATATTTGGGGTTTGTTTTCTGCTTGTTACATATTTTCTTGGTCACGTTTCTCAGTTTTTCTTTCCACCGTTACCATGATAGTTGCATTGAGCACAGAATCTGGAATGAGTATGAAATAGACCAGTAACACCTCTGCAACGTTGTGGTTCTAATTTAGTGCTGCAATAAAAAGAAGCTTACTGTTGGAAAGGGCCAAACCAGATTCTAAATCCTAAATCTCCAGGATGGAAACCGGCTTCTTGCCAAATTTGTGATATATGGTACATTCTAAAAAATTAAGTCACTTCTAAATTCCATCAAATTCATCAAAAAAATTTTAATGTGATATTTTGTTAATAGTGAAGTAGCCATTAAATTTACTGAGGAATACAGGTTTTAGCACTGGTTTTATGGTTTCTTGAATAATGAACTTGTAAGAATTACACCCCTTAATGGGAGTGCATGTGAAAGCACCTCTCATATAGTATTGAAAAAACCAAAACAAAACAGCTTGACACACTTCAGTCTTGTTCAGGAGGATTCTACAGAGCTGGACAAGTTAATTCATTAAGGACTTAAATATTACTTTTTGTTTCCATAGCAAACCCTTAAGAAAATGTGTAAGTCATCTGATTGTCCAGAAATTGTGAATACATAGCTTTCAGTCATACTTACAGCAGTAGAACATCATAAAAAAAGAGATGCATTTTTAATCACGTGCCTGAGTTAGCCCTGTGTGGGTTCAGATTCTGTAGATACCACTGAATTAATTTGACCAAAACTAATGTGGATCTCGAGAGACATTTACTTCAGCTGCTGTCAGTCTTGCAGGTGATGATCTTACAGGTAGGACAAAATTGTAGCATGACTATCACTGTTAAGTCTGTCAAATTACTGTAATTTATCCACCAAAGTTTGGACACCATTGTACTTGGAATTAGATAGTGTTTAATATTTTTAAAAAACCCTACAATTAAAATGCACTTCAGAAAAACACTTGTATGAAGTTGGAGGAGTTGTTTCAAATCATAATAATTACCTCTGTTCTGAAGAGGCTGTATTGCACTTGCTTAGTAAGCATCATATCACCATAATAGAAGTTTACTCTATTCGTAGGATCGTGGGAAAATAAATCTGTGCTTTGCACTATTGGGCTTTAGAATAGGGTGTTCTGTTCTTACAGAGCCACAGTGAATTCATGGAAATTCAACTGGCTGGCTGGATTTAAAATTCTGTAAGCAGATTATATGTTACAGAATCTATGGAGAAAAGAGAGAAAAAACCTTTCCTAATTTAAAATTGATATCAGGAAATAGGATCTGATTATGACAGAAAGTTAATATCAGTAATACCAGTATCATCCGTTTTTATCATTAGCTTTAACAAAGGCTATTCAAGAGATAACCTTTTATATGTTGATCTAATTCTTGTAGTGCACTTGACAAGTTGCTTTACAAGTTCATGTTGGCTGTTCTGTGGGGTTTTGGGGGTTTTCTTAGTATTTGTTTACATTTGATTGACAAACATTTGGAAGCTCTAAAATCTGATTTGGAACTTTATTTCATGACAGCGGTAGTCCAGAAATAGTTGAATTTTTAAACTCTTTTGTTTAACAAGGCTTTTAATTAAAATTGCCTGAGAAGTTAGAATTGTAGTGGGATTTTATACCCTGTTAATTATAGCTGCTGTACTTAAAAGTGCTGTTGGACAATCAGATCATCTCCAGGGTTGTGTTTTGTTTTGATTCATTTTCTGTTGCAGTCTCTGCACTACACTGTCCCTGCAGTGGGAGCCTGAGATCATAGCTGTTGCAGTTATGTACTTAGCAGGCCGTTTGTGTAAGTTTGAAATACAGGAATGGACATCAAAACCAATGTACAGACGATGGTGGGAGCAGTTTGTCCAAGATGTTCCTGTTGATGTTTTGGAAGGTATGAAAACCGTTTCCCACAATGTTTCTTGTAACTGTGTGGCTTAGGTCATAATTAAATGCAAATATCTTTTTATCTAGGTTTCAGTCAAAATAATCTTGTGTCCAGTACGTAACTCAGGTCGTATGTGCTATGCCTTAATCAGGTTTTAAATTGAACTGGCTTAGCTTAGAAGTATACTTAATCATAATGGTTAGTCTTTTGTTCGATGTTTGCTTTACAATTTGTTTAGTTTATAACACATCTAATTAGCCTGAACTGTCATGGTGTGTTTTCTATTTTTTAATGATTAGCTACTCCCCATTTTAAATAAGTGGTTCTACAAACACTGGAACTAATGGAGCCTGATGTCCAGAGGTTTTCCCATTGATAATTAATGTCTTTGACCAAATTATGCTAGGATAGAGGAATTTTTGTGATGCACCATGAATGATGAACAGATTGTGGGGGACCTTGAGCTCCTATCATGTTGGAAGAAGAATTTAGTACTAGTCCTTTCCTTAGTTTTCTAAAACTTTTTTGACTGGCCTAACTAGACATATATGTTTTAACTATAATCTTCCACTTGCTGTTCTGTGAGCAGGGTTACTCAACTCTCTAGGCACACAGTAATAGCATACAGTGTAGGATTACAAAGATACCGTTTTCTTCTGAAAGGTGTGCAGGATAGGCAGAAGAAATTCAGAAATGCAAGTATAAGTTGAAAATTAATCTGCTTTTTAAAAGTTATTTTATTCATTATAATGATGAGTAATATTTGTAATAAATTTTTCCAAAGTTGATGTCAATCAGAGTTGACAATTGTGTTAAATACACACTTATTATAAGGTTGTAATACTTTGGTATTTTCTTTCTTTATTATTAAGATATCTGTCATCAGATCCTGGATCTGTACTCACAGGGAAAACAGCAAATGCCTCATCACACTCCTCATCAGTTGCAGCAGCCACCATCTCTTCAGTCTACACCCCAGGCACCTACGGTACAGCAGTCACAGCAATCCCAGAGTTCAGAGCAGTCCCAGACACAGCAGCAGAAAGAGTCACAGCAGTCAGCACAGCAACAGCAGCAGCAGCAGCAAACACAAGCACAGCAATCTAAAAAGCCCTCTCCCCAGTCAAGTCCTCCTAGACAAATTAAAAGACCAGCAGTAAGTTGAACTTTTAACTTGCAATTTATTTTCAGGTTGATCTGATGTCCATTTGATTTAAAGTGCAGCAGACTTGTGTTTGCTTTAAGAATGAGCCTTGTAATTAATTTTATGTACTTGATTTTCCTTGGTTATGTGGCAACTTTGTTAATGCAGAACAGCCTTTACAGTTCTGGCATATGACATTTTTATTCCACTTGAGCCAAAAGCCATGGAGAGGCTTTTAAGTCAACATGAGCTATTCAGATTTTCCGTGTTTGTGGTTCTGGACTAGCAAACTTCATTGTTTTCTCTATTAAGCAGCTTTAATTTAGGGAGGGTTTCTTGTGCCACGCTTGAATATAGAGATGTGCACAATGCTGATCGAGACATTATTTGATTCTTTGATTACTAATATTAAGAATAGTGACTTCTAAAGTTATGTCAAAATTCTTGAGAAAAAGTCTTTTAAAAATCCTTCAACATTAGCAGCCTATAAAGTATCATACTTTATAATCTCACTTTGTCCATAATACCACATCATAATTGAAAATAAGAAGCTACATTAGCAGCTGGATAGTGTCACAAGTACTCTAAGCACTTTTCAACAGCCATCAAGTTCAAATGAAGCTTTCAGATTTTAATCTATATTTTTGGGGTTTTTTTTTCACTTGTAAGTTTAAAAACAGTGTTACCCAAATCGTCTTCCATGTGTACTTAGCAAGAGGATTGTTTTCAGAAATACAGTCTTTGGACCAAGTCCATTTAGTATGTAAATTTTGTTCCAACTCTTGCTCTAACTTGTAATTAATACATGCCCGAACTAGAGAAGAGGCATTGGAGAAAAAAACCAAAACAAACTAAAAAAAAAAAACCAAAACCTACACCAAAGACTAGGAGTAAGCAACAAATATTGGAATGAAATTAAATTGGAAGAGTGTGGCATCCTCCTGATGGCAGACTCCCAAAAAAGACAAAAAAGTAACTCTGTAAAACCTTGATCTTGTAAGTGCAGGATAGAGCTTACTAGAGGAAAAGACCTGCACTGGAATTTCTAGTTGTTGCACTGAACTTTAGCATTGTTCAGGATAGAAAGATCCTGATATCATTAATTAGCTTGAAAAGTATGAGAGTTCTGGTATTATGTATTTCTTGTCATACTTTTTATGCCATCAGCACAAATTCTGCTTGAGTTGTCAGACCTCTAGGATCTCTTGCTATTTTTCTTAAAAAAAAAAAGCCTAAGACAGTTTGGCACATTGGAAACTGTTAGTAACACTTTGTTTTTTCCTACGTGCATCATCTAAGTTGTTACGAATGCTTGTTCATTCCTTTAAAGGCTTTACCATTACAGTACTACTGACTTTGCCCTATCACACATGTTAATGAAGTATCTTGTGGAAAAAAGTGATGTTTTTGCATGAATAGTATGCTTTTCTTGAACAGTGACCTCTGGTCAAGCTATCAGTGAAACTTACCTTTCCTGAAATTAATTGGAGATCCATCACCTAATAATCAAGGAAAATAATAGTAGATACATTGTAAGCAGCCACAACAAATAAAAAAGCAAAGGCTGACTCAAAGGAGTTTTGTAGGAATACAGCACAAGTAGCATGAATTTGAGAAAAGTGAATGCGGTGATCCAAAATTGTTCTTTATCCAGAATGCAGTGTGGGAGAACAAGATGTGTGGTGTTTGAAAGATTTACTTGGTGCTTCTAAAATGTCCTTGAGTTGGATGTACCATAAACCTTACTTAAAATCTTTGCCTGCTTCTATAAATAGGGCTTTGCATGACTTCTCCTTTGATTTGTGCAGAACAGAAATACACTTCATTCCTGGAGGCCAGATTTTCAATTTACATGAACTCTTATAACTCCCTTTACCTTCTACTGAGCCAAGATGTTTTCAAGCAGCTGAGGTATTGGCACATGACTTACAGAGCCATATCAGATGTCTAAAGCATCTGCACATCCTCTACATCTCTAGTGGTGAAGAGTGCTCGAATTTTCTTCACTAAAAATGTACTGGTAAATCATTAGATGTAAATAATATTTTCATTTGGGTTAAACTAGAAGTTGTTAAGGGGAACAATTTTATTGCTCATAGAAACAGCAGTAAAGGAATAGTTCCATTGTATAGATTCAGCTGAAGGTACTAAATACCCTTCAGCATGACAGTAGTTAATGTTGATTTTTTTTTTATTATTTATGATGACCCTCAGGTGTTCTAGCTGGGGCAGTACAAACTACACTGCAATAAAATGACCAAATAAATGCTCATTTCTATTTTAGCAGCTGCCATTATTAGAGAATTGTTGCTACTTGATTCTTTTTTTTTTTTCTTTAGCATAAATGCAGTTTAAATTACTACTTGTTTTTTCTGTCATGAGTTACTTTGCCCTAGTTTCTTGTTCTACTGTAATATTTTACCTTGATGTTTGTTTTTTGAATATTGCTCTATATTAACAAATGCACAGTAATTGAGTTGCTTGTCACCTGAGGTGATCAACTGATTTCACAAAATGAGTGATTTTTTGGAAAAGATCCAAAAAGTAGTGATTTGCTTCTGTTTGAAAGTGCAGGGAGACATGATTCTGTTTTACAGGCGTGGAATTTAGTGCTAGAAAGTCAAGAAAAGACCATCCAAGTAAAATGAAGGAAGCAGATGAGTCCATGAGAGTCCTAAAAAAAAAGTATGTGTGTTTGAAATGGTAAGACAAAGATTGTCCTTAAAAAGCAGGAAAGCAGCTGGAAGCTGTCTGGAAAATTGAAATGACTATCAAAGGAATATAAGAATGAGGTTGCCTTAAGCAGGCAAAAATAAGACAGCAAAAATTTTGAGAATACTCAGAATTAAGGAAAACTACTGTTCAATTGATGTGTGTGTCCAGTCTTGCTGTGGAAAGTGAAGTGAAGGAAACAGACCAATAGTTTATGCAGGTGAAGCTACTAGAGATAAACAGGCCCTTAAAAATACATCTTCATTGGAAAGACAGAGAAGCTACGTACTGTATCCCTCTGACCTTCATCATTCATTCTAAATACAGTTGTACTTAAAATATCAATTAAGTTCTCTGCTTTTCTCAGAAAATATCAAGTATTCATCTCAGTGAGACCATGTAATCTGGGAAGATTTTTTTTATTCCCTTATCTGTGGTTGTTTACAAAAACTACAACAAAACAACAACCAACAAAACAAGAAAAACCCAACCAGAAAATTGTGATTGGAAGGATGATGTGGGGTTTGTGGGTTTTGTTCAGTGTGCATACATTTTTTTTCCTGGCATAACATTTGGATTTTATACAATGCTTTCCATGTGAAGGCTTCTGAAATGTTTTATGCTGTGCAACACTTTCCCTGCCCTCCTGTCCTGGCAAATAAAGCATAAGAGCCTGAAGTGATTTTGGCAGAGGTTGAGTGACAGGTCAAAGCAGAATCAGGAACAGAGGCCAAGCCTCTTGTTTTCAGCTCAGTGAGCAGTGAACCAGACCATGACGTATGTGCAGTGGATGATAAATACATTAAATGAGATGTAATACTCAACAGTGGGAAGAGCAGGAAATGCTGCATATAAAATACCTGCTATTTTTCCAGTCTTTTCATTCTGCTAGTTAAGCTGGGCTTTCCCAGTGTGATTTGACTTTTTTTGGTGCTTGTCTTGCATTTGGCGTAAGAAACTATAGAAGCATTTAGGTTGGAAAAGATCTTAAAGATCATCAACTCTAATCATTAGTGCAGCACTGTCAAGTCTACCACTAAACCATGTCCCCAAGTGCCACATCTGCACATCTTTATGTGGCACTTGTATCTTTTAATACCTATAGGGATAGTGATTGAACCACTTCCGTGGGCAGCCTGTTCCAATGCCTCATCACCCTTTCCATGAAGAAATTTTACCTCATATCCAATCTAAATCTCCCTTGGCACAACTTGAGGCCGATTCTTCTTGTCCTGTCACTTGTTACCTGGGAGAAGAGACTGACTGCAATGGTCTTATTTTTATCTTATTTTTTCTTTTTTTGAAACAGGCTGTATCTCCAAAAGAGGAAACAAAGGCAGCAGGTAAATATTAATATTCTAGTCATGTTGCTTCCATTTTGCTGCTTAAACCAGAATAAGTAATTTGCTGACATGCACTTAGTTTGCTTACAGGCTTGGCAGTTCTAAACTATTTTGATCCTGATAATGTACCTTAAATATATACTATAACTATTTTTAAAATGTTCCTAACTACAAAACTTGAAATAAATTTAGTATAAATGAGCCCAAAGAGTCCCTTAATAGAGTCTATTCAGTAGGAGTCCTGATAAACTAGTCAACTCTCAATGTATAACTCCATGCATCATTTTGAGTAGTTCCTCAGCAAGCTGTGAGGCCTTGGAGTGACTATGTCATTAAATAGCTGCACTAACAGTAAGTGGTTGGTAATCAGCAATGTTTGTAATTGGTTGTTGGCATGGCTGCTACTACAAGGCATTTTGTGTCAATAGACAGTGTAGCGAAAGAAATGTAGACTCACTGCAGTGATCATACCTGGCTCTTTTTTTTGGGGGTTTCTCTTCATTTTGCTGGTTTGGAACAAAGTAGTTCAGGATAGCTAGGATGTACTTCCTAAGGAAGTCTGGCACTTATTCCCCTGTAGCTCTGCAGATAGATTCCAGACAGCTGTCTCTTCTCCCTCCTCTTTCCTGTCCAATTGCTATTTTATTTGATTTCTGACACACGTTTCCCTAGCAGAGCATAGGTCAGCTTCTTCTGAGAGTTGTTCCAACTATTTACAAGCTAAAGTTTTGGCTAGAAAACATATGCTTGCTCATCTTCACTTACATACTATTATTGGGACAGTTTGTCTCTAGTTACAAAGTCACTTGAACCTGTAGGTATACGTTCTTTTGGAAGACTTGTATGTAATTCTTGATATTATAAATAATACTTTATTTATACAAAGGTGTTGATTTTGGTTTTCTTTCTTAAACATATCTAGTAAATAGGATTTCCACTGTACTTTTGCATTTTGTAATATGATGTGATAATCATTAGCATAAGACCAGAGTTAGAATTTGGAAAATATTAAGAGCAATAACCAATCACAAACTGACATATGTTTTTTAGAACCACCACCACCATCTAAAATTCCTAAAATTGAAACTTCACATCCACCAATACCTCCTGCACATCCACCTCCAGGTAAGCTTTTATTTTCTTAAACACACTTGTTCTTGTTGTTAACTTCCTTGCTTTTCATTCAAGTGGTGGTAGGTAATGGTGTGGGGGCAGGGGTTTGTTGCCTTGATTAATCAGCTTAGCAAGTAAAAATACAAGGTTGATAAGCTCTAGAGGGAATTTTATCATAGTAGCACAGGCTTTCCCAGACAGAAGTAAAAAACTTACAATGGAAGCAAGACTATACTGGGGATAAAGGCAAAACAAAGCTGCAACAGTTAAAGGCCTAGAAGACTAAAACTAATTGTTAATAGCAGGCTAAAAGGGACTTCTTGATCTCAAGAGAATGGTAGATGCCATATTAGATTATTAGAGCAGCTTTCAGCTGTCCTGTAGAAGTTTTCCATGTTATATCTGTTGTACAGGAATTCTGCAGGTGTGCAACTTCTAAGCAATAAGGGGGATACTTTCTTTGCTGTACCCCAAAAGAGGACTTTTATCTGCCAGAGAACATTAATACTGCACACATGCCATATGTTTGCAAAATAAACTCTGCTGTTGCAAAAATGTGCTTCGAATGCCTTGATGCATTAGCTGTCTTCCTGTGACCCTTAAATATGACATGTGAATATGGTCTGTGAATAAATATTTCACAGACCATGGTCCATAATGTAACTGTAAGATGACAGCTTCTAACAGGGAACTAGAAGAGAGAAAAGCAGTGCCCTGAAATACAACAATTTTCTCATTTGTTAAAATCTAGTTAAGAATGAAGGTTTTCTAAATACAATGCTCATTGTTCCTTCAGTTGTTAAATCTTGAATGCACATCTTGCATCCATAATGGTTTTGAAAATGAGCAAATGCTTGTCTGCTACAATTTAGGAACTAGAAGTCACTGAAATCATGATTACCACAGCCAGCATACCCACCTTGTATGATTTAATTATGGGGCTTTCTAGGGGCCAGTTTTGCTGCTAAAACCCTACTTAGGCAGGTAATGGATTTATTTCCCTTGTTTCCTGAAATTTTCCTCTTTGTTTATACAAAGATGTAATTGTACAAGCACTGAAGCATTATCAAAATGGGCAGCTCTGTGGAAAAGTCAGGTGAAAACCAAGAATGCATCTTGACCAAGTGAACTAGGAGGAGGATTTATCTCAAGTTCTGTTTAACAGTGACAGTGTAGTATGCCACTAGGAATGACTGACTGCCCTGTGTTTCTAAATAGCTTTTCTTACTGAACAATGTTGTACATGCTTATATATACAAGCAAGATGAATGTCAAGATGGCCCTTGGGTTTTTTTCTAACCATACAGAGAGGCTGCTATTTGGTTAGTCATCCTAGTGGTATTACTTTATAATGTCTGCATTAAGAAGGGAAAACAAACGATTTTTATTTAAAGAGAAGACAGTTTAAAGCATGTTTTCTCCAGAAGCGGTTAAGTATAATTCTGTAAAATGCTGACCTTTTTATGAACTTCTCCAGAGTGTTACATACTGAGTTCACTGAAATTAATCAGTGGGACAAAAGTGATCAGGTTTCATGTCCTTCTTACTTACCCTTTGGTTTTCTTTTTCTCTTTGGTAAACAGGTTTAGAGCTGAGTGATAAAGACATGAGACTTTGGCCTGTGTTCTCAAATAATGTTTCCTAATATGGGAAGCAGGTGAAGTGCAGAGAGTAATCCCAGGCCACCTCCTGGACTACCAAAGAGGTAGAAAGGAGGCCTGGACTAAAGAAGGTAGAAGCACTGAACTAAGGATTTTTGGTATTGTCAGTCCTGTGACTTTTTTAATCCACTAATTGTGATTCTATCCATCCAGTCTGTGAATTCTGCAGATGGTACAACAATATTTGAATTATAGAAAATAGTAATAAGAAAGATGAATTTAACTTTAAAAATGGGAAAAGCTGACCCTGAAGCTTTGAAAGAAAGCTTAGTTGGTTTTTGGCGAACTTAGCATGTCTGACTGGATGCCATATGGCAGAGACTTAGAAAATTGAGCTATCTTTTGCTAATTTAACTGGAGGGAAAATATGAAGTATTCAGAAGCTGTTCTTACCACTATCCTTCAAAAAAATAAATCAAATTTTCTTTTCCAGAGCGTAAGCCTCCTTTGACAACAGCAGTTTCAATGGGAGAACCAGAGCAATCTACTACCGTGGACTCAGTAGATGTGCCAAAGGTCCAGATTCCTCCCCCTGCTCATCCTGCCCCAGTACATCAACCTCCACCTCTGCCACATCGTCCCCCACCCCCACCCCCCACCAGTTATATTACAGGGATGTCTACTACAAATTCTTACATGTCAGGGGAGGGTTACCAAAGCCTCCAGTCAATGATGAAAACAGAAGGACCAACATACGGAGCTTTACCGCCGGCCTACGGACCACCAGCTCACCTACCATATCATCCTCATGTCTACCCTCCCAACCCTCCACCACCAGTCCCACCTCCACCCCCTGCTACTTTCCCTCCACCCAATATTCCACCTCCTACTCCTGGATATCCTCCTCCGCCTACATACAACCCTAACTTCCCACCTCCGAGACTGCCTCCAACTCATGCAGTACCGCCTCATCCACCTCCAGGGCTGGGAATGCCACCAGCTAGTTACCCCCCTCCTACTGTTCCCCCAGGTGGGCAGCCACCTGTACCACCTCCAATTCCACCACCTGGTATGCCACCTGTAGCAGGACTTGGACGTGCTACATGGATGAGATAGCATGAGGTAATTTGCACGATATACCTTTACGTTGATTAGGCAGGAGTAGATAGCCAAAACCTACATTGTAAAGATGAAGAGGAGGGTAATCTGTATAATTTAGATGAAGAAATGAGATTAAATGAAAATTTAGCTGATCTGTTTGCAGTATGGTTTATGGTGAGTTATATAGGCTTCTAGATTTTAATCAGCTTTGCAGTATCTATTCTAACTTTATACATTTGACTTAAGTTTAAATTGTCTTGACTTATTCCAGCACTGGATTACTTTGTACTAGCAAAACCAGCCATATTGGCTCAATTATATCAGTAAGAAGAAAATTTCCTTCTAGAAATCAGTGCCTATTTTTAAGTATCAAAATAGCCAGATACTAGGATATTTGATCTATAATAAAAAGCTTCATTTTTAATAGTAAGTAAAACAACACGATGTCAAGCATAAAAGCTGCTTTATTTAAGAGAGGTTCTGAATGCTAGCTGACTGGAATAATTTTGAGGTGTTTGCCTTGCTGATAGTTTTGGTTTGGAATGTACTGGTATCTTAAAATATTGTATGTTTACACCTATTTGCAAATTCCTGTACATAATATATATATTTTCTAAGTGTGAAAGTCTGAATGTAACAGCCTACTGTGATGTACATCATAGTTATAAATGGGACTACTTTGTTCACTCTACCCAAATAAAATTGGTTCTGAATTTAGTGGACTTGCAGATTTTTCATCTTAGTTCAGAGGTCATAACTATGGTTACTCCAAGATACTTACTCCAAGGTGTATTTCAGCAGTGGTCTCCCAAATCTTACTCATCAGTTTATTTAAAAAGAATGTATTTTATTTTAATCAGCTAGAAGTATACACTATCACAATCAATCTCTTACTTCATTTTTACTAAAATATTTCAAATTAATGTTTTACACACATTATCAAAAAAACCTGTACTATTACTTTCCTTCCCCAAAAAAGCCAGAGTGGTTCAATAATAGGTAAAAACGCGTGCTAAGATCTAAAGAATTTGCTATATACACAACAGCAGGTGCTAACTTTTCCAGTTCTTTGTAAATCATATACAGAAAATATAGCAGGGCTGTAAGATCACAGGTTTAACAGAAATCAAACTTTAAACTGATTTCTAAAGCAGCACAAATAGACTTTCCCCACATTATGAAAAATATACAATTTTATCACTTTACAGTCATGCACTTTGAAAAAGATCAGTAGTACTTTTCCCCCCCAGTTTCTAGAAAGATAAAAGGTCACTTTAACACTGATTTCATTTAATATCTAATATTTGGATAAAAATGTGCCATTCTCAAACAAGGTTGTGCTCAGCAGTCTTATCAAGGTGCGAAGAGCCAACTGAAGCTGGTTACCCTGCAGCTTTCAGGAACTGTTAGGGAGATGCTGCATACTCCAGTCACTCCAACAAAAGTCAAGGATGTGATTTTATTTTCCTTAAGCAAGCAAAGTCCATTTGTAAACAGTGGATGCTTTCTTTGCCAGAGGATTGCAGAACCCAGGGCTTCAATCTTGAGGAAATTATCTTGGGCTATTGCCCCAAAGTGTGAATTTAATGGCCACTTTTTCAAGGGATGCTCCTCTCCAACGTAATGTACAAAGCTCCTCAGGTAGTTTCACTGAATACTGAGCGCATAGGTAAGTGAATTTAAATATGCATATAAAATATCTATTTAGACAACTGAAAACTCAGCACCCAAGTCATCCTGTAAAGTCATTGAGCATCATTTTACCCCAGGAAGACATTTTATAGCTCAAATGGAGCTAAGTATGAAGATTGGCAGGCCTAAAAACCCCTAAACAGTAACACCCCAAGGTAACAGCGCTGTCACGTTCTTCTGCAAAATCAGTGATGCACATGTTACATTGAAGAAGATAAATAAAATCTTAAAGGGCAGTACCCTACAACTATGAAGTCTGTTTAGCTGAATTGCTGGCTACCCTATGAACTGGCTCTTCAGGATTTGCAGGGCTAATTGACCTCAATTGCAGCACTGTTTCCCTTGTAGGTGAGATCTGCAGGTGGAACAAAACAAGCTTTGCTTGAAGTCATTGAATAGATTTTGAGAGAGATTTGAGAGCAGGGTATATTTGAGTGGGAATTACATAGTGGCAAGACTAGTAATCTGATGAGTATAGCTCTTGTCATGTTGAGAGGACCTGTTAACAGCCTCATATACCCCTTAAATAGCAAGCATGTCATGAACACAGTTAACTCTCTCCAAGTGTTGGCAACATTTGTGTTGCTTTAGTTAAAATTCACTGACATAAATCAACCTTGTTCCAAATATACTTGAACTCTCTGCTTAATCCAGCAATCAGATGCCACCAAAGTTTAAATGGGCTTTCAAGCAGATAGATTAAAGTAACCCTCAGTTTGACCTTAGATGTTAAGGAATAATGATGCTCTGCTTTACATCACCTTTTCTGGTACAGAAATCTCAATGTATAAATTGTACAGGAGGAACACAAGTAATCACCAATGGTGACTAGAAACTGGAGGTCAAAATAAAAAGCAAAGAGGAGGAAATCCAGAATTCTCTAAAGATGCTTAAAGAAGACAGACTCTAGAATGGATTTTTCCAGACTCCATGGGATGTAAATACTATTAGACTGAGAGCTATCTAGCTCAGTGTTCACTGACTGAGCAGTAGTAAGAAATAATCTACTGGTGGGTGTGTGAGTAAGAGTATGCACTTGTGTTTTGGGGGTGGTTCTTGGTTGGTTTTTTTAAATAACCTACTCAGCTGTTACATTTCTGTTTCTGAAATGAATAATGAAGTGGTGCTTACTCTTACTGGTTATTGTGTACTGTGGTTGTATTCCTTTTCTACTTTTTTACTGGCTACAGGTTTCGGCTCTGACACTGGAAATTCTTCAGCCAGGCAGTTACAGTTCATTGTACACCACGGGACCAGTTACCTTTCATAAGCTGCCACATGGGTTCCTTGGTATTGTATTGGTGCTTCATGTAATACAGTACCACAAGTCAAGAACTCAACTGGTAGAACAAATTAATTTAGAGGAAGAACCTGTCCAGCTAATACAGCTGTCTGTAGCTGTGACTGGTTCTTGTAGAGAACAAAAAAAAAGTAATGGTGTTTGAGGTCATTACATCCTCCAACTAATCACTAAAATCGATGCAACTTTTGAAGAGGAGGCTTTGATCTTTTCACATGCCTGTCTTTAAAATTATTTTACACCAATGAGTTCTAATAATGAAGCCCCGCTTCCTTGGATATTGGGGAAGAACATCTAATGAAATACAGGGACAGCTGCTGTGACAACTTGGAAAAGGAGGGAGTCAAATTCTTACAACTACACAGGCAGCTACTCCACAATAGCAAAATGTAAGTCCCATTATTTTATATACAACCATTTGAAGAAGGAAAAACCCACTTGTTTTGGTTCATTAACAAAAATAAAGCTTGAATGGCAGGAAGTAGTCTCACCTGACAGCCCGTGTTTATGGAGTTTTTATTCAGTTCTGCAAGATTGTTGTTTGGTTACCTTACACAGGAACCAGTATAGAATGAGGGATCCAGCAAGACCATTAAAACAACCCACCCAAATCTTCCTTATGTGAAAGATGAGCTGCTTTTGAAGATCCTGTGAAAGCCATAAGCACTGTCAGGATAGCAATTTCTGCTGAATTATTTCATAGTGAAAGCTTTAGAAGTGTTGCCATTTTGTAGGGAATACTGTTGTGTGGCTAAGTGACTTCATTCACATTATGTCTGTAGAAATCTTGTGTCATTTGATCATGAAAAATTGTTCATTAACACCTGATACAGAGTCTTAAGCCTTAATGTACTCTTGTGTGATGAGTACCACCATACAATGTAGGGCAGTACAAGTGTTTTTAGCTTGCCACTCAGTATTTTACACAGAGCCTTGTGAAAACAGTTGCATGTTATTCTTCAAAATAAGGACCTCCAAAAAAGCGTTAGCTCATGAACTTGGCAGCCAGTACACCAATGAATTTGAATTGCATTTTCCTTGGCTGCCTGGAGCCACTAACCTGGCTATGAATCACTGACAAGCGGGTGGACAGGAGCAATACAAACGGTGACTTCTCCGCAGGTTAAGGGTTCTTCTTGTTCCTCTTAGAAATTCTCTTGAGTTAGTTAATTCTACAAACAGACCATTACACCAAAGCAGGTTTAAACTACAATAAAAATGATGCAAGTCTGGCATTATTGGATGGTTACCCGGTGAACAGTAGTTCCAGAGCACCACAGCCTGGAAATCAGGCCTTTAGCTGCCATATTTACACTATTGTTACAAAAAAAAAAAAAAAAAAAAAAAAAAAGGAAACCCCTAGAAACACTGAGCTCTGCCTCTTTAGTCTTCACAGAATCCATCACTTCCAGTTGCCAGGATGGTGTTCCTACAAGGGACCCTTGAACTGGTTTCCTGACAGATGTTGCCTGATGGAGGGTTTGGAGCTCGCAGCATCACCCAGCTTTCGCCAGACAACCTGCAAGAAAAAATAAAGGGTTTGGGGAGAGAAAGACAAGAATTAAAAAAAACAAACAAACAAACAAAACAAAAACAACCCAAAAAACAAAAAACAACAACAACAACAAAAAAAATAAAAATAAAGCCACTGAGGAATAGCAATATTTTTAATTTCAGTC
This sequence comes from Cettia cetti, assembly GCA_013401135.1. NCBI lineage: Eukaryota > Metazoa > Chordata > Aves > Passeriformes > Sylviidae > Cettia > Cettia cetti. The sequence goes on from VZUI01090992.1 coordinate 116,453, forward strand.
TGAAAGCCAAAACCAGCCCTTTCCTGGAGCTGTGCTGCAGTTCTCAGCAGGGACACTGGATGGCACCTTTGCACCAGTTTCCAAGAGAAAAAAAATTGATGCATTTTTCTAATTAGTCCCTCTTGAAATTAGAACCATTTTTGCCTGGGGTAATAGTATAAAACAAATACACTAGATTCAGAACATAAGTTCAATGGTAGGTCAACCCTGCCATGCTTACAGAAAAGATGCTACCATGAACAGAAAAGATAATGAAAAAGATAATGATTAAAATTTTTTATATATATATATATATATGACTTTCTAAAAACATACATTTTATCACTCTAGGGCCACTATTTAAATAAAAAATAAACTGGAAAAAATTTTATAGCTGCCTTGAATTTACATTAAATGAATATTTAAAGAGAAAACAGCTGATGATAGACAAATACAGATGAGTCAGTTTGAGAGGATGAAGTTATAGTATTTTACCTTTCCCCCAGCATAGCTACAAGGGACTGGGAAATTAAGCAGAAAATATCCTAAAAAGCAGGCCTTCATTTACTCTGGTCTTGACTTTGCTTATAGAGATCCAGCAACCAAAGTGAAGTGCCTCAGCCCTTGCCAAGGATGCTCACAGTGATTTAGCTCAGCAAGCTGTGCTTGTGTTCACACCCTCTTTTTAGGTTAAGATGGGTTTCAGAATTTAACCAGAGCTTTAGACCCTTCTGAACTGCTGGAAGGCACTAAATTATGTCACGTGGGCCAACCTCTTATATGGACTTCAAAAAAAGAAGGCTCATAAGCATCCTCCTCCCTACTCTGGGCAATTGAACAGCACATCCCCAGCTGCAGGTGACAGGCAGCTCAGGCTGTGTTCCAGCAGAAATCTCAAATCTGTTCAAAACCAGAGCGTGGCCAAGGAAGGTGCTTTGAGGCTGGAGGCAAGGCCATGACAGCAGACACTGCAGAGCAGAGGCTGGGTACGAGCTCTCACCATCCAGGATGTGGCCAGCTCAGTTAACTGTGGTTGCCCAAATGTCAGCAGTGTTAATAGCACTCCATATATCATGATGCTGTTCAATGACTCCTGACAAGATTCTCCCTCTGACATTACCTTGTGGTTTAGGCTCAAACCCATTCAAACTGTACAGCTTTAAGCATGGCAAGCAATTGTTGCTTAGCCCAAACCAAGTCCTTAAGGGCACATGTGGAGACAATTGCTAACAGCACTCTCCTAGTCAGGGGGAGCCCCTTACACATCTTTGACCAGCTAGACAAGCTACTCCACAGCCAGGAAGGCAGCAAATGGGAATAGCTACTGAGCAAAGGCTGCTCTGAGCAGTGAACAAGGCACTGAGATCACCCAAAACAGCGGTCAGCAGAGTCTCCACTCTTCCCTTGTGCCTATGGACCTCACAATCCTCACATGCAGCAGATCCCTGTTCCTCCATACTTCAAACAAAAGACCACAAAAGGAACCCCCAAAGTTGCTGGGAGGAGTTCTTACATTGCACATTTCTCGAACAATCGCCTTCTCCTTTTCACTTAGGTCTTCTTCGTAGTTGTCTTGCATTTGCCTATCCAAATTTTCATGGACCTCAAGGACCTACAAAAAACCAATATTACAAAACCATTATGATCGTCAAATAACTTGTGTCCCTAAGAACATAATTAACAAGCATTTAAATCGGCAGGATTCACAAAGCCTCAAGACAAGCAAAGACAAGCATGACATCAAGCTGGGCACCTCTGTCCTTCCTCTTCCCTCAGCCATGTCCTGCCTCTTTCCCACCACCTGCATGGTGTGGCTGCTGCCATACTCCTGGGGACCCCTGGCAGCACAAGTGCCCACAAGTGCATCTCTTCCAGGAAGGCTGCTGGTAGTCCCACATGTTGTCCCTCACTATGTGCTGCCCATACCCCAAACCTCTAGAGCAGCTCAAGTGGGAGCCAGCCCTGGCCTGCCACATCCCACTGTCCTGGCCACCCCCACAGAGCTCCTTCAGGGAGAAAAGCTGTGGCCAGCTGGTCCCTTGATCACAGAAAGGAGACTGCCTGTGGCTAAAGGCAACCTTCATTTCCAGCTGGAAACACTGAGGGATACTCTTCTGTGATGCTCATGTGCATTTCAACAGTTCCTGCAGACAGGCACATCACACAAGGTGGGCATAGCACAGCACAGGAGCCTCCAGGTTTTACTGCTGCCTCCGTGCTGATTTACACACCTCACCCAGGGCTTCACCACTTATGAGCCACATGGTCAGCTCAGTGTACAGGGTCAGAGGTCCTGCAACCACCCAACATCATCAAAACAGCACATGGTCTCATCCAGCACGATGCATCCACAAACATATGAAGGTGTACAACAGGTGTAGTTATATGAATAAATATTTCTATACATCCCAGCGAGGTACACAGCCAGATGCTGTGCTAGGATGGGTTTCAGTCTTTGCTGAGGTATATACAGCACTGACTGCTCCATGAAATGGGATACCAGGGAAGATTATCCCCAGGTCTGCTTCAGCACAGCAATCCTGCTGTACTTGAAATGAGTTACAAACAGAAATAGGTCATTCTCCTAGGGCCTATAGCCTACTTGGGACCAGTCTTTTCACAGACAGGAATTACCACATCCATTCCAAGAAGAGAGGAAGGGCAAAAGGGATGCAAAAAGCATGTACGTGCTGACAAAGAGAGCATCTATTTTCTACTAAAGAGGAGGGAATTAATTATTGATCCAGCTGGACTTGCACATTGAACTTGCTTGTCTGGAGCCTGTGTGCTTCCGATGCCGGCTGCAAAGCCAGCAGCCTGCAGGATCACATCCTGGCATGGAGCATCAGGGATGCCTGGCTGGCAGCTAAACATCAGCTGTGTCCACAGGGCAAGTGTCAAGGAAAGCATGGGGTGGATTAGTTAAAGATCACATCAGCCCCAGCCTCTGCTTTCAACAGCCATCCATCTTGCAAGCACAAGAGTCTCAGTGGACTAAAAGAAACTGTTTTTCTACAACTTGTGCTTAAACTAAAGCCACATTCCTTAGTCCAGGAGGTGTGAAAAGGTGGAACAGCATACTTCTTTCAGTGGAAATGTCTTCTAATAGTGTTAACCAGGCAGCTGGAGCTGGAGCTGAAAGATGATCAGATGGAAGTTTATGTTTGTATTTAATTTCTGAATCTCATTTACTCTGGAAGCATCCTGCTTCCCAGGCTCAACCCATGGCTGGCTAGGCACTTTGTAAAGATGTGTTAGCATCTTGGGTATGGGAAAGTGGGATTCATAGCAATAAAATGCAACAGCCTATCCAGGAAAGGCATGTTGGAAGAAAACACACTCTGAAGAGTGAAATAACCTGAAGAAAGATAGGAAGACCTTTTCTTAGTGCTGATCCAGCCCCAGCTACTCTCAGATCCTGCCAGATGCCTCCTCAGCTGTTTAGAAGGACCAGGTTAATGTTCCTCCAGTTACACCACTGGGGAATATGGACGTGACTTCACATCAGCTATCTATGGATCAGCTAAAGTTCAAGGACTGTGCATTCAGTGTGGGTCTAAGAAACTGGGGAATGTCCTGTGGTTTCTGCCCCCTCTCTACCCAGGAGCCTAAAGAAAACAGACAAATGTACCCCAGGCTCAAAGTGGCTCATGCAATTCCCTCTTTTTAGATTTCATCAAGTTGCACTGACAGCACTTGGTCCTTTGTTGACACAGCAGCCCTTTGTGATCCCCTGGGTAAAATGCCAGCCAGTGAGAGCAGCTTGCTGCACTCTGCCATGGGGCTATTCCACATGCAGGAGGATGGGGCTGGACTGGGAAATGCTGCTCTTCTGCATAGGGATGTCACTTCCCAAAAACAACTTTCACCTTGCTCTTGGTAGGCATGCTGGCTTGTCTGGCTTTTTCCCTACTGATACATAAACTGAGGAACACCTCAAGTGCTCTTTGAGACTACACTGATGTCTGTGAGCAAGGCAGTGTCACCTCAAAGTCACCCAGTCCACCACATCCCTTCTGACTTGCTGTACTGACCCCATATGGCCAAACATACTTTAAAAACAAACATTCAGTAAAAAAAAAAAAAAAAAAAAAAAAAACAAAACCCAACCACTAAAGAGTAGTAAAGCTTTGGAAGGGAAGCTGACAGTTGAGGTATTAATTTCTGCAACACAAAGCACACTGGGATTGAGGAATACTTTCCAAATTGTGCAAGCCTCACTAATTTTGTTGCTTCATAAGTTAGCTGGACATAGCACTGGGAAACATCCTACTTCAGCAAGAGAACAGTCCATATGCCCTCCTAGGATTTTCCCCTAGTTTTGGAAGGCCAAATCCTGTGTCATCCACAATTAGTGGGAGTAATGAGCACCTGCTTGATAGTGCTGTGTGCATGGAAGAGGTCCAGGCTGCTGCTGTGGGGGCAGCTGGGTTGTAGGCTAAATGTCATTCTTTACATTTGTCTCCTCATCACCTCCCCACGTCTTTAGCAGGTTTGCTCAGTTCCTAAGAAAAGTGCTTTGATGTTCAGTGAGATACTGAGCTGTAGCATATGTACCTCTTATTCTTGTTAGCAAAAACAGCTGTTAGGAGTGCCAACCTGTCATCTTGCTCCTTATTTAGTAGGTGCAAACAAACAAAACTATTTCAGAAGGAAAAATAAAGAAAATCCTGAACGTGCTCAAGGAAGAAGTTCTGAATTGCGGGCGGCACTTCAGCCACATAGATAGAATTGAACTGGCAGAAAATACCAAGGAAAAAGAAGCCTAGGAGATATTGCATATGTGGGTGCAGACAGGGGCAGTCCAGAAGCCCTGAAGATCCATGTGGAGAGAACACTCCCTCAGTGATTTTTGCTTGGGCACAGAGCCACATCCTTGCAGCCTCATCACTAGTGAACAGGCTTGCAAGCAGGCATTCCACAAGACAAGTGGAGCCAATGGCACAGAATCATGGAATAATAGAATGGTTTGGCATGGATGCCACTCATTAGAGCAGGTTGCTAAGAGCCTCATCCAGCCTGGCCTTGAACACCTCCAGGGACGGAGCAGCCACAGCTTCTCTGCGCAACCTCTGCCAGTACCTCACCACCCTCACAGGCAAGAATTCCTTCCCAACAAGCATGCCCTCTTTCAGTTTAAATCCATTGCCTCTTGTCCCATTACTATGTGACATAAAAGTCCCTCTCCCTCTTTTTTATGAGCCTCCTTTACAGGACTGGAAGGTGCTATAAGGTGCCTCTGGAGCCTTCTCTTTTCCAGGCTGAACAACCCCAGCACTCTGAGCCTTTCTTCATAGGAGAGGTGGGTGATTTATTCCCTTGATCATCTTCATAGCCTTTCCATCTCTCCTTGCCTTTTCTTGCAGTAAGGACCTGCCCTGCTGAGCCATAAGGACTTCCTTTTTCAACCAAGAAGGGCTTTTTCCAATGTCTGCTGTAACACAGCCAAAGCACAAAGTTTCATTTGTAAGCTGCACTCTTCCCAAGAGAGTCATGATCTGTATCACAGGAGGTGAGGGTCTAAGGTAGCAGCTGCATCCAGCTTCCCACATGCAGGGGCTGGCACTGGAAAAGCTACCCAGTTCTGCAGGCTGCAAGTAAGACCTACTCCATATGCTACAGCGTGGCGTGGCCAAAAAAAAGGTCTGCAGCTGAAGACCAACAGCTACCAACTACTTCGCTGTGCCACAAGGGAGGGGGAGAGATTGAGACCATGACCAGTTTCCTCAGTCTTTCAATTTCCAGATGATCTTTGGAAATGGGCCACAGGATGGAAAAACAGACACCTTCTCATCCCTCTGTGCCACGCTGACCTACAGGAGAATTTCCTCCTCACTTCAAATGTGAGAATATTTTTAACCTCAAGTGAGTGGGCAGAACACATCACGTGAGGTCATTTATGCCCCATGAGATGTGACTGCTACATCACCTTCTTCCTGACTCAAGCCATGGCAGTTTCCAGGGTTTTGGAGACAGACAAATGCATCTCACCAGCCAAACTATGAAATTGCAAAAGATAATTTCCTCTGAACTTCTTCTTGTCCACAAAGCTCTGAAGCAGAGGGATTACTAATATGTGCAAACAAGAAGTCATCCAACTTCCTTTCAATTCCTTTAAATGAAAAATTGTACCAGACTTTCCAAACCTAATTTCCAGTTTCCAAGAATCTTCCTCATTAATTTTCAATCCTTTTCATAAGCTTATCAAACCACATCTTAAAATCATTTATGTTTCTTGCCCTTAGTGAGAAATTCAGTCCTGCAATTCCTAAAGCAAATAGGAAACTAATTACTCGCCAGAATATGATCATAATCAATTTATAAGTATTTGATCTTGTAATTTAAAAACACTACCAACTCTGCTTAATACTATCCCTCACCACCACTTCACCAAATGCAATGAAGGCAGGAGCAGAAAGATATAAACTCCACAGTTTGAGAAGAAAAAACCAATAGCAGCAATCTAGACTGCATCAGGGCTTGGATGATTAAATGCAATCGAAGGCAAATCAGGACAAAGTGACAGGAAAACAAAGGTTCACATGAGTTTGCAATATTCTGCAAGGCAACAGTTTAGCAGATCCATCTGTATATATGTATACACACACACACACACACACACAGGAGAAATGTCACCCACAAGCACATTGCAGCAGAGCACAGGATGAAGCATTCTGATAGCACAGAGCCATTCAAAACAAGCAAAGAAGAAACTTGTTGGAAAACACAGGACAAATACATGGCAGCAAGTAAACTGCCACTTGTGTGGTCAGCTCCTTTGGGAACAAGTAAAAACTGTACTAAATATTTCTTAATCCTTGACCATGCTGGACATCCTTCACTTAATAAGTTATACAATCAATCAATAGGAGTTATACAATTTGGATGTAAAAAAATCTCAAGAAAGCTGAAAAATCAAGATTTTCAATTTGAAGGATCATTTATAATTTAAATTCAAATTAAATCCAAATCAAACCAAACTTGTCTTGCCTTTAATAACAACTTGAGAAATAGTGACATTCAATATCCTCCTGGGATCTGGCAGCTACACAGTAGAACCAACATCCTTGCCAGCCACAAGGCTTCTCCTGACATTTGTTGGCTTTACCACCACCACCACCACAACACCTGTCCTGGAGCCAAGAGACCCTGGACAGGCATGAGATACTAAGATAGAAACACTAAAAATTAGAACATTTAGGGAACTTTTGAATCATAACCATGAGGAACATCTGTGCCATTCATTTATCTGTCAGATGTGGAAAGGTACAGAGCAAAGAGCTTTGTAAGCATGTGTCTAAGGTCTAAGATCATCCAAGCTAGTGATGCCACTGCTGGACCTTTTTCCCAGCTATGACCATAGGGATCTGAGCTCCAGAGCAGCCATCCAGGAATCCTCCTTTGAGTTGCTCTAATCTTTTTAGCCCTGTACAAAATTCTTCAGCTTCAACAAATCCAAATCTATAAATCATTATATTTCAACCAAAGACTATTTTAGTTAAGAGACTTTCTGGCCATCCCTATGGCACCTTGTAAGGATTTGTGCTTCTGTGTCTCTTAGATACTCAGAAGTATCTTGCTTAACTAGTTAAACAGGTACCACTGGGGAATTACACTTTTTCTGCCAATGGATGGTCACTAGAACCTGAAAGCTGCTGAGAAATCACAAGCAAGTGTGCTTGTTCTCTCCTTTAACTCACCTACCAGTCTCCCATGGTTCCATTGTCAATGGTCCTAACTTTAATCCCTACTGATGATGCACATCCTACATGGGTAGGATGCCACTGCTTGTTATATATGTTCATAATATAAAATCTTTCTTCTTTGAAGGCCGCTGCAGGATTTTCAATAACAAAATATATGAGGAAATGCAGTTTTTATGTGCCTTTTTAAAACTGCATTTCAGTCACCATTGTCAACCCAGCGACCCAGTTTACACAGGAGTGATGAACACAAAGGGTAACCAACACCTTCAGCATCAGTAGCTTTTATTGGAAGTTTCTAACCCCCAAAAAATAGCTGTGCATAATCTTGCTTAGCTCTACAACTATTTTAAGCAATGCATATTCATCATGCCACAGGTGCTGGTTACCTATATCCTGCCTGCATATTAACTTTCTGTGTTCAGTTGTTTCCACATGAAGAGCCAATGCCCAGCTCTGCCACTCAGGTGCAACACGGGACACCTCAGTGCCCCACACAGCCTTACCTTCATGGCATGCACCACAGCCTCTGGCTTCTGACTCACAGGGACATACCCCGCTGCAGGAGAAGATGCAAGATCAGATGTCATGCGAGCTGGTCCCTGTGGAAATCAGATAAGATATGTGTTAATTCCCCTTTGGCTGATTTAAGCAAGGACAAAGGAAATACCCAGAAAATTTGACAGCTAGCTTGTGTCGAATTCAATCCCCTTAGCCACATTTCAAAGACAAAAGGCACCACTACCCCTTCCTCACGAGTCACTTGATTTGACAGCATTTAAGTACCAGCACTCAGTCTAGATGTGTTCAGGCAAGAGATCACCATGGTGTAAATCTAAATTGATTCAAGAAACATTTTTTGTTCATTTAGGATAGCTTTCTACAAGGACAAGATCAAACAGTACTCATCCTTCTAGACACAGGAGCAATGCAAACAAGATGATTTTCCAGCATGGAACGGTCATTTCCAAGAAGCTGTGTTCATGAAAGAAACAGTTGGCGAAACTTCATTGCTTCTCTGGCAGCGTTTTCACATAGACATCAAGTACTGATCCTCAGCTACAGAGAAAATTGTGAAAGCAACCTTAAAACAAGCAGATGTCCAAACCTAATGTTGGCTGGGTTTGTTTCCAAAATGCTGGCCAGTCCTCCTGCGTGAAGGATTCCATAGGGAAAGATGCCGAAATGACATTTTACAAAAGATTTCTACTGTCCAACCAGCCTTGTAAGCATTTTTCATACGGCTTTCCTTTTTCTACAGGCATGCAGCTTGAATTATGAGGGACACAATATCTTTATTCAGTGAGATGCACCCTGCCTGTTCCTAATATTTTTGCACTGCTTTGTAACTCTGGGAGAAATCAACAATGAAATCATTGACCAAACTTGTATTTAGTCTTCACATCCTTTAGGAAACACAAAGAATTATTATACTTGGGGGCCTCTGAAAGCAAATTAGGATGGCAGAGCGGCATGTAGCACCATCACAGGAATGCTTTCACACACAACACACGAGGCACTCCATTCACGTCTTTTCCATGTTTAAAAACACAGCATGTTTTATGCTTTGTTTCATCCCTTTGCCTTCCACGCCAGGGACAGCAAGTTAGTTGTGCCAGAGGAATCATAGAATAATAGAAACACAGAATAGTTTGGGTTGGATGGGACCCTAAAGATCCTCTAGCTCCAACTCCCTGCCATGGGCAGGGAACTTTCCACTAAAACAAGTTGCTTAAAGCCCCACACAGCCTGGCCTTGAACGCTTCCAAGGATGGAGCATCCACAACTTCTCTGGGCAACCTGTGTTACCACTTTTACAGTAAAGGAGAACCAGTGGAGAGATACTTTCTCAGCTCTCATTCTTCCAAATGTTTTAAGTTGTAGGGGCCTTTTTACTCATAAAAGCATTCATGTGCATGTATTAAAAGGAAAAGATGGACTAATCCATTAGGCTACAGACAAAAAAGCAAGGAGCCTTTCAAGCCCTAGCCACTGATTTGTGCGTAACACATGCCATGACCAACAGCCATTTACTCATTATAGCAACCTTCATGAACTGAGTTGCAGGTGATACACAACCTTCCTTTGGAGAGGGGTGGCATCTCAGAAAAAGGTAAGTTAAGACTTACTAACCCCACAATAAATCTCCAAGGTTATTTAACAGACTGAACAAGCAGAGGCACTCTCAGGACGGGCATGTTTCTGGACCTAGTGGCAGAGTCTTACAGCTTGCTGGAGCTGTGGCCACCTGGGGACACATCCTCAGCCACCCCGTCCATAACATCAGACAGAAAAGGGGAAGGAGCTCTAGGAGCTGGATCCAGCCAGTCCACAACTGCAACTTAGGACTGAAAAATGGGGTTCAAATTTCCACAGGGCTGGTAAATGCAACAGAGTCTTCCAGAATCAGCTTCCCACACAGGTCAGAGATACCAATGCATGCATAATTACTCTGGCTTCATCATGAAAGATGCTTTCTTTCTATAAATGATCAGGTTCATGACAACCAAAAGAAGAATATTCAGGATTTTGTGGTCATACTTCATATGGATCTTCTCCTATGGCCCTCTTCAGAACTAACAAAGGAAATGGCAAGCAAAGGTCTAACATTCAATATTTCTTTGGAGTTGAGAGTAATATGACAAGGTTAAAAGGAATTCTACTGGATATTGCTGCTGACAACATTTTAAATACAGTTTCCTGCCAAACTAGAGTAGATCACGAGGTCTCCCATATGAAAGACAGCAGCAGCTTCTCCTCACATAACTGAAGTCACTAATGAGCTACAAAGCACTTCCATGATCACAATCACTCTCAAAATTATTACAGAATACAAATGAAACAAAAATGATTAGAGAGAAATGTTTTCTAAAGAGCTTGATCACACTCAACCAATCACCATACTGACAAGATAAAAGCATTCTTGAAAACATAGTGATATACTGGATGTATCATAACACACAAAAAAGCATTCCAAGGGTCACCTTCCTTCTCAGACAAGGGCAGTCTACCTGAACACAGGTAGAGGATTTGACTGAACAAGGGAAAAAATAATTTTAAAGAATGAGAAATGCAGCAAAAGAGGTAGACCCAAAACTTGCAGTCAAAGTCTAAGTGACAATTGCTTCATTTCTAAAACAGGCATGATCCTTGATCCTTAGCTTGGAAGCCAAAAGCCCCAGCCAACAGAAAGAGATGTCCAAAGTGCTGAGAGCATCACATGGCCACGCCACTGGCCCATTACCCCAGGTCACAGAGACCTCCCCACCAAGCCAGGCTGGTGCTACAAAAGGTCAAATACACCTGTGAAGAAAGTGGGGGAGCAAGCAAGGATCTCACCAACATCCCCGCTCTTTGCGGCTATGGGATGCAACCAGTACAAACACACACACGGCTAGGGGTGGCTCAATATTCATCACTGCAGTCAGAGCTCCTTGTCAGCTGCACCCTTGGGGAAGGCTCTTTCCGGGCACACAAAGAGTCGGCGTTTTTTAAAGGGGTTGGTGCTTCATTCCCACAGATTTCAGTGCGGTTCACAAACTCCTATCAGCTTCCTGCACAGAGGCACACATAAAGGAGGCCAGAACTGAGGGGACTGCAGTCAGCAAGGAAAGAAGTGACAACATATCCAGCAGGATACATGGCCAGCAGGATGCATGGCCAGCCTTTGGAGGATGGAGGAGAGGAAAATGGGCAGAGTTCACCGATAGTCTCAGCTGAAGAGGAGGAAATGGAAGAAATTGGAGATAAGGTTAAGGTTGTTATATTGGAAAACTGCCAACAGTGGGAGAAGGGAGGGAGTGGGAAGGAAGGGGAGGATGTGTATTTTACCAAGCAGGAAACCCATTGAGGTGAAATGCAGAGGAGAGGGAAGCAGAGACAGGAGATTGGAAGGAGGGCAGGGAAAATCTCAAGAAGTCAATGTTAAAGTGGTAAGTAAAATTGCACAGATGGAGGAGATTCCTCATAGCCAGAACAGATGCATTTGGAAACTGTAGTCAAGAATTCCCACAGCTGCACCCCAGCACTCTAACTAAGCTAATCTGAGGACCCCCACCACTGCAGAAACCCATGCCCTTCCTGTTCCCTATAGCTGACATTTTCACAGACATAGGAACACAACTGACTCAGCACCCTGGCAGACAATAATAGCAAGGTTAATCTGGTTACATCCTAAGAAGCAGGAATTGTCCATATAGGCAAAAAGCAACATGGTGTGTTTTGAGGCAAGCACCACTCTCAGTTTCCTCTCCCCGTCTGGTTTTGTCGAGCACGCAGTCTTCGTAGTATCAGATGGACATATGGCTTTTCCACTTGCTAGGTTTTTATAGTGTTTGGTAGTTCAGAGGTGGTTTATTCTTCATTCTCAGATATGTGGCTGAGGCATTACATAATTATATAAATGAATGGTCCTACAAGACAGCTCAGAAGTCACCAAAAATGCCATTAAAATTTATAATGAAGATGTTGAGAAATAGCATACCACTTTCAGCTACATCCACAGCCACAGTCACCCCGCCAAAAGGAGGAGCTGCCCAGCAGTGAGATTACCAGTCTAATTAAGGAGAGGGAGTATAGGTTATGTGTCTGAGTTCCCAGGCACTTGCAGGAAGCAATTTTCTTCCCTATGCACAAGGTTTATTGACCACTGCACCTCTGAGACCCAAAGATAGATCTCCTTAAGAAACAAAAGTCCCAGGGAACCAGAGGCTGTGGAACTGTGTGTGACCCATCCTATGCTTCTTCATCAAGCAGGTGTTTTTGCTTCTTTCCAAACCACTGTGGCTGCTCAGAACACTCGAGATCGCTGTGGCGTGGATCTCTGGTGAGTTCAGCCCTGGACAGAGCAGCCCTATCTCTGCTGACAGGATGGTTCTGAGACTGATGGTTCTGGGATTGTAATGTCCTGAGAGGGTCTTGATGAGACTCTGTGTCCTTCAAGGGAGAACAGTGCCAAGTACCCCCATATCCAGGCCATTTTCCACTAGGAAAACGACAAGAGCTATTCCTCTCCTGTCTCCATGCAGACAGCAGTACTGAAGCACCACTGAATACATTTCCCTTTCAGCCCTTGCTTGCTCCTCCATTTCAAGCAGATCAGTGCTGAATATTTGCTCATATCAATGATGGGACCAATGGACTTCTCTGAGCTTACTGCTCCCATGTGGCATCAGTCCCCTCCCAATCCCACCCACCCCACATCATGCATGCTGAAACCACAAATCCACCAGAGAAGCTCAATTCTATCTGAGTCCCTCCCAGAAACCCCTCTCTGGAGCCTGCAGGGTTTGTCTCCGAGTCTGTATGGAGAGTCACAGTCCAGCTGTATAATTGCCTAAGAAAAGAGAGAGAAACTCTGCAGTCTTTCATGCCAGAGCATCCTTGAATCAATATGCTACACATGGGGGATGAGCTCCCCAATTCTATCTTGCTAGAATGACACTGACACCCTCCAATCCAAAGCAGAAAACAAAGCAAATCAAAATACCCCCATTCACTGCCTGCCCCAGCCAAAAACCATCAGCAAAGCTAATGTGAGAAAGAAAATCCCCAGACCACAAATACTGTCAATATCCTTTTCAATCTGACACAAAAAAAAAAAAAAAAAAAAAAAAAAAAAAAAAAAAAAAAAAAAAAAAAAAAAAAAAAATTTAAGAACAGAGGCCCCAGATTGCAGCTGCTGGTGAACATCTGCTGCTGTGTCACACCACGATGTCATTACCAGTGTCTAAGACCAAGTTTCCTAATGAGTCCTTGCTGGCTCTATCTGGCTGCATGGGATGTGGTCCAGCACCAATGCTGACAAGCACTGCCATGGATACCCCATTCCTGTGTATTTAGAGGACCAGAATTAATAAGACTCTCTGCAATAGGGCACACTGCAAAATCTTGATAATGACACACCTCCACAGAGATAAAGTAAGGCTTAAAATATGAACACCTCTTAATAACAGTGGGAGTGCTTTGGACCCCACGAAGAAAAGAGCCTAACTGGAGATGACAGGTGTCTGCTCTTTTAGAGGTTTTGGATCCAAAATTTCAAAAAAAAAAAAAAAAAAAAAAAAAAAAAAAAAAAAAAAAAAAAAAGAAATTGTGATAAACAATTTCTCCTTGATTCCTCCAGGGATTTGAAAAGACACAAGACCTTGGGCCTTGCATCAGTTTTCCATCTCTTTTTGCTCAATTATATTCTGTCTTTTAATGACACCCTTTCCTACCTCACCTCCAAGAGAGCTATTCCCAATCTGCAGAAAGATTGCAAAAGGCTGCATTTCAAAACCCAGAAGAGAACATCATGCTGGTTTTACTTCAGCAGCAAGCACAACCTAGGCACTTAAGATGCTTCAGACCAACATGGAATATATGAGCAAATATTAATCCTTCTGAACCTCACATCTTCTTCCCCTTGCCTTCTATTACTTTTTGTCTCCCATTTCAAAAAACAAGCATTTAGAATTCAAGCTTGATTATATAAGCCACATTTTTCTAATGGCATAACTCAGACAACATTAAAGCTAAATGGAGTCATATCAGACACCGTGAAGTTTTTATTGCCAAGACAGAACACAGAAAATTACATTACATCAGGCACTGTCAGACAGCTCACAATAAAATTCCCAGGCACATCTATTTATCTCACAGTGGTTTTGTTTGCAGCCTGCTTGCCCAAGTTTGAATTGTACTCAGACCCCTCCTTAACACCTGTCACCATCCAGGTGTTTTAAATTAAAAAAAGCAAAATAAAGGTGTCGATGCCACTCTGCAAATTAGGAACTGTTAAGAGACAAGCAGGAGGCAGTAACATGCCCAGAATTCATGGAAAGTGGGTGGCAGAGCTGGGTGGTACCATGGAAAGGTGCCATGACTGGCACCCCAGTCCTGGTGTGCCGACAGAACAGGGGGCCCAGCAAATTTTTGTTTTGTGAATGGCACATTTTTAAGGAAGTGCCTGGAGCAGCTCTAGCCAGGCAGTGCTGGGGGCAAATGGGGAAAACCAAGGGCAGAGAGCACAAGGCCACTCCAGCATGGGAGAAGGGAAGGCAGGGAATGCATCAAAAACCCTGAAGCAAGGTGTCCCCCATCAGAAGAGTAGCACAGGCAGCATCAAGGACAAGCACTGGGCTCACATGGACTGATGGTCCATTCAGAACGAGAAATCTCCCTTCACACAAAGATGAGTGGCATTCCTGGGTGATCACACACAAAAAATATCTCCTGTTAGCACCAGCCTGAGAGATTCCCTGGGCCCCCTCATCGTTTTGCATCCCCGGGCCACGTTTCCCGTGCTCTGGTGCCCTGCAGCTGCAGAGGGGTTAATGGCAGAAACAAAGCGCCGGCAGCGCTGAAGCGTGTCAAGACTCCCGCTGACATTTCACCCTCCCTTCCTGCAAAGTCCCTTCCCTCCCTGCTGCATCTGCTCAGGCCCACGGCAGCTCTGCCATCGCCACCACGCGTGGTGCTCCTGAGGGAGCCCAGCTCCTCTGGTGGCCCTGCAGGGACCGGGTTACCTGGTGGCACTCTGGCACCCAGCGCTCCTTGCTGGCTACAAGATTTCCTGGAGGCACAAAGAAGCGACCCGTGCCGGCTCCTCTGCAGACCACATCTTTTTGCCATCCCATTGCAGATGATGCCAGAGCTCTGACACTGAGCATGGGACACCCTCTCTGGAGCCAGGGAGCACCCAGATGCGCCCTGTCTGCCTGGCAGACCGTCCAGAGCAGCGATGGTGCTTGGCTGCTGTTGTCCCATGCCTACTGTGCAGAAAGCCTGTCAGCATCCAGCTCAAACTAAACCACCAGCTCCCTTCTTAGGCACTTAAAGTGGCTGCACAGTCCAACGTTCCTAAAGACACAGTGGGCTGCCCTGCAGCTGCAAGCACCTGCCACCAGGCATAGGAGAAGGAACCTGTGAAGGATTCCTAGACAGACCCAGTCCTCCAGCACAACACACATCCAGGCCGCTGAAACCAGTGAGTTCAGAGCCATCAGTACGCTGTATTAGCATCTTCCTTATCAAATCAAGGGACTTAATTGCAGATGATAATCTCCTTTGGCATTACTTAATTTACTGCCTTTAATCATAGAGAGCAGCTGGTCATGTAAACATTCAAATCCATGAATTAACTGCTGGATCCACACAGGAGCCAGACAGAGCCCGTCTGTGTGTCTCAGCCACCTCCTCCTGGATCTTCATGGTGTCCCCAGCATGCAGAGATGTCTAACCAGTAATAACAAGGACTTACATGGTGCTTTCTGATTATTAAAGAAACAATTTAACTGTTTCATTGCTTTCTCAGCAAACATCACAGACAGCCAACAAAAGAATAGCTCCTCTCCCTGGCAGGCATGACACAGGCTGGCTGTATGGGCTGTGCTGGGGCACCGAAGGGAAAATTTCAGGGACTGCCCCGAACAGAAAAACAAAGTCAGGACATTGTTTGTAACTGGATGTCACTACAAACAGGAAGGGTGTCTTTTCTCAGCACTGAGCTGATGGCAGCTCCAGACCCGGGAGGCTCCTGGAGCGTGCGGAGCCGGTGAGTCAGCCTCCCCGGCAGCGGTGGAGGAGAGGGGAGCGGTCACTCTGCCTTGGCAACAGCGCTGGGCAGCTGGGATGGGTGCACCCCTAAAATCACCACCGACAGCTTCAGCTGTCCCCTCGGACTGGGAAACCCTTACCCATATGACATATTCAGAGCAGTTTCTGCCCGTAACCACCTGACATAAGCGAACAGAACGAGTCTGTCCGGGCAGAGCAAGCCCACACCGTACCAGCAGACAAGTGCACTAACTCTGACTGACTCACAGGGGCACTGTCAGCGTAAGGATTTTGTGAGGTGCTACTACTTTTGACAAAGGAAAGTCAAGCACGTTTGTTTTCAGAAGAAAACGGTAGGCATTTTTTAAGACTTTCATGATTTTGAAGCAAATCTGATTTGGAGATGGTGCAGGTGAAAGCCTCTGAGTGGGTAGAGGGTGCACGCAGGCACAGGAGGATACCTGTGCACATCTGTATTGCCCCTCAGGTCTCCATTTCAGCCTGCCTGCCCTTCCAGAGAGGCAGAGAAAGAGTCTGTTGTGCTTCTGCCTCTTCCCTAACCCACTGCCAGCCCCACACAAAGGAACACTAAAAATGAGCATGAGAACCTAGAGCAGATCCTCAAAGCAGATGAATTTTTCTTGCTTTCTGTGGTTACCTGTAAGGGCAGATTATGGGCATAGCCTGTCAGTGCCTCTTTTGCTCATCAAATCCCCAACCTTTGTCACTGCCAAACTTTGTGCTGGCTAGCTGACATGAGGAAAAAGCCACCCACTGCTCAGAATCTCTGCAATAGCAGCAGATGAAGGGCAGCTGCTTTCAAAAATGGATTGGTTTGTTCTCAGCTGCTGGTGATACACCCTGAGGCTTCATCATGGCACTCCCTGGGCCATAAATCCTGACAAACCTTTCATTTTACTTTCTCTTCCACAGCTACTGTTGCTGCTGCAGCAAATCAGCCACCTTGAACTTCTCTTTTTGTCTGCTCAATAACATCCTGGTGGTATTGGTGAAGCCAGTGGGATGGAGCTGCCTTCTGGCACACTTCTCACACTTCTCTCAATCACTGCTTCCCCCTACCTGAAAAGGCACCATGGCCATCACTGATGTGGGAAGGTGAGAAATCAGCCTAGAGTCATCCTCTGACACACACCAGCTGTGCTCAGCTCACCTGACAGCTAGAGGGGAGGGGTGCACCGATAGGAGAAGGCAGGGACCGTCAGGGCACTGCACAGGATGGGCTTCTGAAACAACAGAAGGGGCTGAAGGCATTTGGAGAGGCTGCAATGAGATGCAAAGATGCAAATGCAGTCCTGGGGATGCCAGAGGCACTGGGCAGTCAGGGATTCCCCTGCTCAGGGGCTTTATGTAGCACTGGGAGGGGCTGGGGGTTCCTTGCTGGCAGTGAAGGGTTGCTGTGCTGTGCTGGGACACCTTGAGGCCCTGCTAAGATCCCCAGTGCACCAGGTGACTCTGCAGGGACAATCAATGCTCCAAGGATTCCCTTGACTCTTCTGGGTGCATCATCAAGACATCACAATGGGAACAGTGTGGTGATCTTTTGCCATTTCAAGCTTGATTTTAAAAGTCAGGTTTGCTTTACGAAGCTGATCCAGTTCTTCCCTCTGAGGGGAATAGATTTACTCCCATGCAGGCTGAGGAGGGACTACAAGACTTGCTCTGGGTTCCCCAGTGAGACCCAAGGCCAGGCTTGGGCCGCAGTTACATCCCCTTGCCTACACCAGGCTGGTTCAGGGGCCAGCTTTGTCCTTCCTCTGCTGAGAGCTGAGGGAGGGATACCGAGTTCCCTTCTTGCTTTTCTTCTGCCTTTGCCCTTGTACTGAACAGGATGGAGACCACGGTCTCTACAGCCAAAAGGGAGAGACAGGACTGCCATTGGGGTTGGGGTTGAGCTACTCTGTGCCCTCACATCACATCACTCCTCACCACTGCTCTCACAGGCTCAGCAGACAGCCAGCACTTCAGCCAAGGACTCATCAGCCTTTCCCACTGCATCTAATGGCTTTTCTTTACACCTACAGACCACAAACATTTGGGCTTGTTTTTGTAATAGCAAGTGTGCCATCTGGCAAAATGAAATACACTTCCCCCGAGCATATCTACAAGGCAGAGGTACAAAACGTGACTTGTTGTGACAGCATGGTGGGAACAAGGGAAGGGGCTGGTGCTGCAGCCAGGCTGCCAGAGGTGTCTCCCTGGCTTTGCATCCTTCAAGTGGGCACTGGAGAAAGATACAATCAGAAACAGTGTCAGGAAGCCAGAACCTCAGCAGCCCCCTAAGCTGAGTGCTGTCCGCTATGTAACCACACTACTACTTCATCGCATTTTACTATGGACTTTTTTGGTTTTGGAATAGATTTAGAGGAGAAAAAGAAATTGTGTCTCCCCAGTCTGGTCTGTAGTCTATACAGACTCCTGAGAGAAGCAGCTTTGAACACTCTAAGAGAAATCTCACTTTTATCTGGAGATACTTGTTGTAGTGCCCAGAGGCATATATAAAAGCTGGGTATTGGCATCATCAGCATTGTCTTCTCAAAGAGAGAGAGCTTGTCTCAGCTCTCACAGAGTGTATCTGCAGGTACTTTTCCCAGAGATTCCAGAGCCAGGATGGTCTCCAGTCACCACCTACAGCACAGACACATCCTCCTGCACCCAGATAGGGAACCACTGGGAGCTCCTGCTCCTCAGCAAGGGAATACTATAAACTCAGTACAAAAACTTAAGAAAGGGGAAGGTGATGATTATCCTAACCTAACATCACTCACATTCACACACCGACAAACACACATTCACATGTTCACCAAAAGGTGGTCAGGGTCACTGTGTGTGGTACAGAAAACAAGGGATACCCAAGTCCCAATGAGAGCCCTGGCATTCCTCCTCACTGACAGCAAAGAAAGGGGTCTGGGACACTTTTTTCACATGCCTTAGGAGTCAATGGTTATTACAGGCTGATCTTTATCTCAGCATCTTGCTTACTCAGCCTCCAAAAGCCCTAGGAAAGCTGCTGCCTGTTGCCTCCTTTCCATCACTTAGGTCATCTTATCTACTCCTTCCTCTTGGAACCACAGGAAGAAAAACCATGGTGTGACATTGCTCCCGTTATCAGGGAACCAGTCCTCTGCTGATGAGCCATCTGTGCTGTGGCCTTATCACAGCACAGACCTCCCAGTCCTGACGCAAACCACACATCCTGTGGTGTTTCCCCATTTGTTTGCCGCCAGCCACGTCTTGGGCCATCAGCACCGGCCAAAGCATCCCTTCCTCTAGAATTCCTCCTGGGGTTTTCACACATACTTTTCCACCCACACTCCATCCACACTAGCCTTAGTATTTCCATTACAAATCTCTACAGTTACTCCCACCAAAGGCAGGATTCCCGTTATAAATCACATGAACACTGCTAGCAGATTTTAAGTCTAAGCCAGCCAGGCTAGCTCCGACTGCTAGCAACAAGCTGGTTCATGTTTAATGGTGTTTTTTGCCAATGTGGATAAATGGTTCCTCCACAGAGCTGGTTTATGAGCTTCTCGAGGTGATGGTACCTTCAGCCACAGGACCATAAGAGGCCTCAGGTCACCTTCTCATGCCTGGGCACTGAGAGGGGCCTGTGGCTGTGCCACAGGGCAGCGGGCAGGTACACGAAAGTCTGCAGGGAGCATGTGTCACATGGCAGGCAGAGCACCCATGAAGAGGCCAAAAAAAAAAGAGCGAGGTGCAAACTCTGGGCCATGCCACAGCCCCAACATGCATCCTTAGCTGTACATTGTACATTTGCTGCAGGAGTCTTGGATGTCCCCCTGGATGTGGGGGGAGCGAGCAAGCAGCTGTGTGGGGTTTAGCAGGCAGCTGCAGTTAAGCCATGACACCCAGATGCCAAGCGGGCCACAGAGTCTTCAGCCATGCACGGCTTACAGGTATCTCTAAGACAGCTCTCGTGCCTGGGACATCAACTTACAAGAGGCTGAGCAGCTGTGGAGGCTGCTGGCAATGGGAAAAATGGAGCCAGCCTATCCAGCTTAGTCTCATCCCAGGGAAATGGCCTGTCCCATTGGGAGCTTGTTGCTGCCTCCTCTCCTGAGTCCAAGCCAGAGGAAATCACCCTCACCTCCCAAGGTGAGGCCACAGGGAGCCTCTTGCACTCCATGAAATGGTGCTGGGTGGCAGTTCCCAGAGCTGGAAAGATTGACCACTCTGCTCTCAGTTCCTTCCCTTGCAAAGACCAGGGTCTTGTAGGCCAGACTAACCCCAAGGGCTGCTGTTCCCAGACATTTGGTAACCACTGCAGAAGACAGGGCAAATCTGTAATTACCCATGTGCATGAAGGCCAATGTACAGAGGGCAACTGTGACTGTCTTTTGCTTCTGTATCTTGAGCGTGCACTGGTGTCCCTGATCTAGGACACCCAGCTGTGCCATTAAGTGGGGTATGTCAGAGCCCTGGAGAGCTGGAGTGATGCCTGCTTGTTACTGATGATGAAACCCTGAACAGATGTGGCAGCTTTGAAGCTGACACCAATTGTCCATCACTCACCCACATGAAGCTTGTGCAGGCACAAAGGAGAATGATTTCTCACAAACTCGTGCCTGCTGTCTGTAAAAATAAAAAAGCCCAGAGAAACTCAGGTACATCTAAATGTCCACTTCTGGGCATGCTCAAGTCATTCAAAGACATTTCCATGAATTTGTGATCATTATCCTTCATCACAAAAACAGGGTATCAGGTCAAGCTACAAACCAAAGGGATTTCAGTAGGGATAAGAAAATAAATGGCTACATATGTATCTCAGGCAATGTGGATTTGGATCCAAAGCTGTTTTCATTTTTTCTCTATCAACTTCCTGCAAACAAGGCAGAACACAGCTAGGGTGACAGATGAAAGAGAATGTCACACAGCACCCAGGCCTCTCCATAAATGCCAGGTGCCATCTCTTCCTTGAGGAAGGAGAGAAAACAGGGACAAGTAGCCAGGAAGGGCTCCAGCAGGCAGGACCATCTGCCACCACCCCTCACACAGCCCCGGTGAGCTGCAGGGGCCAATGCTCAAGCAGAAAACTCTCCTGCCAGCTCTCAGCACAGCACAGCTCCTCTGCAGAGAGGACAGATCCCAGCCTGACCGACAAGATAAACATAAAATCATGAGTAACAGCACTCCTTGGGGCAACCAGCACAGGCTGACTGACTGTTGCCAACCTGAAACAAAGCTGGGGATCAAAAGCCTAAGCACCAGGGAAGCAAAGCAAAATCTCTAAAATCGTAAGGCTGGCACACCCAGACAAACATCTCCAGGTTCAAGTCCCTCTGCACTCCCTATAAAGTGTCCTGGTCTTTATACATGGGCCACAAAGTTAGAAACATGAATATTCACCTGGACAGTTTTATCCTCCTTTTTTTGCTTGAAACATCTCCATCCATCCTGCCATTTAGCAGGGATATGCTTCCATACTTGAGTTTTGTTTATGCAAGCTTCATTAAACAATTATTATGTCCTTCTTTACAACTGTAAGAGATACACTAAATCTACAGAATGACTATTTCCCAATCAAGCAGCCAACACATGACTGGTCCTCCAGGACCTGCAGCTCTGCTGACCAGTGTTCCAGACATGGAGCAGGGAGGTTCTCCAGCTGTGCTGCCATCAGGATTTTGCTCACATTCATAACACTCACAGCCCACTCCCACCAGGACTCTCTGACTGTTTCTACACTCCTCCTGTAATCTGGAAAACAGCATCACCATGCAAATGTGGAGGCCCAAGCAGTGAGGGAAACTGGCAGGGCTCAGGATCCTCAGCCATGCCTGGCACATGGGTTGCCTGGCACAGCAGCACAGATTCCACCTTATGCAAGAGGCTTTAGTCAGGATTCTTCTGCAGTTTGAGAAGCAATGCAGGCAAATCTCAGGAAACACAAACCTCATTTGTGATACAGAAAAACTTACTCACTAAACAACCTTGTCCATACACTGCCAGACACCTGGCAAGCTGCCTCCACAACCAGCTTTTTTACTGTAGGCACAGGGCACTTACCAAGAAGAAGCTGCAGGTGTAACAAGACTCACCCTAGCTTTAAAAGATTCACAACAGTGACTGTCAGTTGACTGAAAACCCATGCTGGGAAGTTGATGAACTAAATTCAGTCAAAGATTAATGTTCCAGGGGTTCCCCATCCTCCCAACATCTGCAGGTTTTAGCTGCACGTTTGCAACACCAGCTCCAGGGTGAACAATCCTTTGGGAGAGCTCCCCTGTAATCTTCACCTGCCCCCTCCAGCCATGCCCACTTTTGGGGAAGCCCATGGCTCTGCTGTACAGGTAAGGAAGCGTCCCTTACGTTTTGCAGGGCGTCTTGGTACTGCGGCAGTGACGAGAGCTGTGACTCGGAGTGGTACGGGGACAATCCTTTCCTCAGGGTCCTCAGGTCCCCCGTGCTGGACTGCTGCAGAGACAACAGAGAACAGGACAGCCCAGATTAATGAGAAGAAAGAAAGCTGTGCCCCTCCTGATATCCTGGCTTTTCCCATGGCCACATCTGTCCTCTGACCTGTTCTCATTACTTCTCCCTGCACCAAC
Organism: Cettia cetti; assembly: GCA_013401135.1. Lineage (NCBI taxonomy): Eukaryota > Metazoa > Chordata > Aves > Passeriformes > Sylviidae > Cettia > Cettia cetti. Next base: position 139,263 of record VZUI01090992.1, read on the forward strand.
AGTGACAGTGAATGCTGTAATAAAATGTTTTTTTCCATGTCCTGTCCTAGAGAAAACACCTGCAAGCAGTTGGAGGTGAACTGTTCAAGGTCTGCTACATTAAAGTGGTACAGCAGGAAGGCATTTTTTACCTAAGTTCCTACATGCTCAATAAAAACATTCATTAAGAAGTAAATAAAAAATATTTTTAAGACTTCAGATTAAATCAAAATCAGGAAAAATAAATCCACAACCCCCAAAAAAACAAACAAACCTAACAAAAAACCCACCCAAAAAACCCATAGCAGGAGACGTTTTCTAGATTAAGGTTTTATAAACAGTGCTACTATGACTCACATAGCTTTTTCATGGGAAAAGCTTGCAAAATGTGTGTTGACAGGAACAGTTACTTATTTGCTTACAAATTTGCTTGCACCCATAGGTCTTGAACACAGTCAAATAAATGCAGGTAGTCTGTATAACCCTTGAAACCAGATAAATACAACCAACACTCTGCACTCACAGGGGAAGAAGCTGTGGGTGTTAGGAGTACTAAATAATCTCCCAAGTTTCTGCCTTGTGTTTTTAACTCTCTCTGTGAGCTTGAAATGCGAAGAATGAGAAGTGTTTCTCATTTATAAAATTGCACCCAAAAAAGCCAATACACAAGTAGCCAAAATCAAAGGTCTGGGAGAAGATTCTCTCTTTATCACCAATAAACATCCTCATTAACTTTTCATATTTTTAAGAGTATCAAGCAGTGCACTGTCCTCTATTTTAAACTTAAAAAATCATGACCTTTCAGATTTTTATGCTCCATTAAGACTTTCAACTTGCATTTGCTACAGAAATGATGTTTTCTACTTCAAAAGAACCAAAGAAAAGTCATTGGAGCAATAAAATTTAACAGGAAATCTCATAAATCAACTCAATTGTATATAAAAACCCTACAATAACCCAAAGGCCTGAACATAATGGAGACTTTGGAGACTGTTGGCATGCACAGATCTCTGGAAATATTGAAAGTTCATTTCCATTTCCTGCTCAAAGAGAAGAATTGATGCACTCTTGAGTGGATACATTATTTTCTATCAGTGTCAGAAATATTTTCTTGTAGCGACAGGCCTGTTCTAGTTGGCATTCAGGTTTAGTTTTATTCCAAAATGTTGTTTTCTTAGGTTAAAACTTCTACAGTGACCCAATGCTTTCACAACCATTCTGGAGCCCTCACCCTATCAACTTTCCCTTTATAAGCTGTGAAGAGAAGGGCAGTTCTCAGTGGATGAGAAATGGATGCTAGTCCTGTATGACCCAGTCTGCTGGGAACTATTGTGTCTCCCACGGAATCAAGTGATACAGAATGAGTTCAGCATCTCAGATATCTGGGATTCCCCTGAATTTATGAAGAGAGAAGATGTGGCCTGTATTTCTTTCACATTTCCCAACAGAGTCAGAGAGAGAGAGAGATCTGAAGGAGATAACTCCTTCTGAAGCTGAAAAGTGACTGCAGCAAAACAGAGTTTCCACTATTCCTGGGAGGTATATAATTTCAAAGAAAGGTTAGCAGGTCACAAAGGAAGGATAAGACTCTTAGTTTACTGGCAGTGTCCCAGTCATGTGATGTCTCTTGGTGGTTACCCTGAAAGGATTTCACCTTGGCTGGTTGCGCTCTCCTGGCCCTGCTGTGTGCAACCTCTTCTCCACTCCTGAGTGTGTGTGGGGACACAGCCACCTCCTGGAGAGGTCCTGACACTCTGCCATCCACTCCTTCAAGCTGTCAGCTCAGGAGCTCAGGCACTCTTCCCTGACATCTGTGATGAAGGGGCACTTGCGTGGCCAAGGGGAAAGCAGAATAAAACAGCAGAGCCAAAATGTGGAGTTGTCTCTTTGTGCTGGAGACCCCAGAGGTTGCAGATCTCCTCAAAATCTCTGCTCCAGAACAGTGTGTGTTGCCTCAGCAGTTTAGAGGTCATGGATCACACTGACTTTTGCAAACCACACCGAGATCTGCCAGATGCCACAAGATCGTGGGGCACCAGAAATGCAGAAACAGGCCTGAGAAAGAGAGATTTGGTGGACATTTGCTTGCACCCCAGAAACTTGCCCCCAAACCTCAACGGGTTGGTCTATATTGGATTCCCCGTGTGTTTCATCACATTCCAGCTTGTCCTCACAGAAAGTCAAAACACTTTGCCCGGCTAAGGAAGGACGACAACCAAACCCAAGTCCAGGCAACACCCAGTATCACACTGCTGCCACTAAAAACACGCTAGTTCAAATTGATTTAATTAACTGCCCTATGCTCCTGCCTGGAGAAGAAGTCTGCATTAATTTCAATCTGGCTTAAATTGGTTGAAATTGTGTTGGTAAATACACAGATACAGTCAAAACTCTGCTCTAACAAGTGTTTATAATGGATTAGTTCTATTGCTTTTTTTAAAGCAAATCCCATTTAAGACTGCACTAGTGTGTGACAAAACTATTGTTAGGTTGTTTCAGTGGCTGCTGATTATGAATCTGACCTAATGCATTCAATTTGATGGAAAGATTCCCACTGAGTTCAGTGAACATCAAAACAAGCTCTCAATTAAAGAACAGAAAGGAAAAAGAGAAAAAAATAGGACAAGAAAAAGAAAAGACATCTAGGAAATAAAAATGCTGAGCAGAGATCTATCTAGAAGAGGAATGAGGTGTTTGGAGCAGAGAGTGGGTTTGCTAGAGCAAAAATAGTCTTCACCTGCCATTATTTACAAGACATCCCTGTCAGAGATGGGCAGAGTAAACTTTTTCCTCCCACTGTCTGTCATAAAGACATCCCCATTCATGAGCCCTCCACTCAATGCAATTTTCCTTCTATATTTTCCAGAAATTATTTGGGAATGTATTTACTTTAACTGCTTATGTTTTTTTACAACAGGCTACCAAACACAGCTCTGCACTATTTATATTTTCCCTGTACTAAAAGCAAATGTGGTTTTTCACCACAGAAAGTAAACTGCTTTTTCTTCCTTTTTAAAATTAAAATGGTGCAGTGACTCATATTCAACAGATCTCCCTAAATATTTGCACATTCCTTGGGCTTTGCTATCAGTGTTAGAGCTAACCAGGGAAAGAAAGTGAATCTCTTATTAAAAAGCAATATGACTAATGATGCATCAGAATGAGTAGCCATTACTCCACTTAAACTTAAATTAAAAATCCTGGTATTTGCATTGTCAATTCACTCACAAAATGAAATCTCTTATTACCTTACCCAATTTTCATTACTGAAATGTAAGTGGATCCCAAATTGCTTTTCTAGTCAGAAAGACATTTTCAAAGTAGAATCCCTGATCATCTCTGTTCATCATCATTGCTGGAGATTATCTCAACTAATGGGCAACATATCTGTAATAAATTATCCTTCAGGTAAAATCACTTCACATTTCTGGAGTTTCAAGGAATTTATCAGTAAAATCATTTTGATCTGAACTAAAACTCCGTGGGAGCACACAGTCTCAATTGAACTTTTGTTGGAAATGTTTCCTAAGCTGAGGAGCAGAGACAGAAGGAGGGACAGAGCAAAGGAGACCAAATAAGAGCTCAGGAGACCCACGCACTTGTCCCCAGCAAACACCAACAATTGGCCACTGACTACGCCAGAGTGGCTCTTGCTCTCTGTGAATACTTTTCAAATCCCAGTTTCATCCTTTTTTTTTTTTTTTTCATAAAATTAAAAAAAAAAAAAAGGCAGAAAAGCACATGTGTTGACTTTCACAGCAGTACAAAAGACCTGCCCTCAGTCCAGCTCAGCACTTCTCTCCACAGTGTTGCCTCCCCTTCCCAGCTGATGAGCAGGGGCACAAGCCTGCAGAGCCAGCACCTTCCTTTGCCTGCGGCACAAACCTGTGCCACACACCTCCAGCACTGACACCCTGCAGCTCTCATTCCCACACAATCACTCTTCAATGCTCAGAAAAAATCATATAACATTTATTGGTAATTCTTTCAGCTAGGCAGGACTGAAGAGTGACCCCAAAATATACCATTCTTGAACCAAAGCCCAAGACCTTTGTCAGCCTGTTATGAACCAAATGGACACAGGCATGCCCCTCCCACCAGGGAAGGGAGTTTGGCCTACCAATGAGAAAAGAGTAGGGCAAACAAATCAAGTTTTTTAGTAAAAATAGACTGCAAACTCAACTTCTTTTCTTTGTAGAAAACAGAAGCAATTGGATTACAGAAGCAATTTGATGGGTTGAAAGGGGTATTTTTCATAACAAATAATGTATAATTTTAAATGCTTGAGATAGAAATTAAAGTCTTGGTGCTTACCAAAGACTAAAATTACATTTAAAGAAAAAAAAAAAAAAAGCCAAAACAAAACAATGAAAAAACAGCATACACTTGTTCCTATCAAAGCTTTCTGCCCTGCTAGCAAAGAGAAGAAATGGTGGCCTCTGACTTTTTGACCCTCTGTGCTGAGTGATTCAATTGAAAAATAACACAAATAACACAAGAAGATGGATGGTGTTTGTGGTATTTTAAGGTCAAAGTACTACAAAGAAACATTTATTTTCCTTTCTGTTTCTCTCCAGTAAAGTCAGATCAGTGCTGTGGCCATGTTGGACCAACTGTGAAAATAAAGTGTTGAAAACTTAGAGACAAGTCAGACAAATTATCTTTTCTGTTATCCTTCAGTTACTTCTGCTAGAAGGGAGAAAAAAAGAAGAAAAATATTTAATTCTGAAATACTTTGATGCAACAAAATGGACTGTTCTTAACATAAATTAAATATAGAAAGACAGAAATTTACTTGACAGAAAGTTCTCAGCATTTATGAGAGATTAGCAAAAAATTATTTCAATTAGAATTATGTTCTGAAGTGACTGAGGAAAATTAAAAAGCAGCACTGTCAGCTCCCTGTAATTCATGAATTAGCATTCAAAACAGGGTCGTTACATAAGTAGCCTTTAATTGAAAACACTTTTTTCTCCTTTTGCATAAGTTGTAACAGATGAGGGCTGAAAAGAGGTTAAAAAAGTATTTAATCATAAATGATCAGTTTGACCCTGTGCCTGTGCCCTGTGGAAATACTAAAGCCTTCACAAAGGGTCACAGCTCCCCTTCTCCCTATGGGCTGTGGGGTCATTTGGGAGCAATTTGGGTGCCTAAATATGGGCATCCAGTGCCTGAGCATATCCAAGGAACCTTGGCAGATGTGGTAAAGAGCTGCTAGAGACCCACAGCCTTCTGCTGCAGGCCTGGAGTCACCTGAGGACTACAGCTCTCTTCACCTCTTTGTAACCCATTCCTAAGCTCCTGCATTGTGAAAACTTTCTCTCCTGGTTCACAAGTCATTTTAAAAAACACACAACAAAGCACCAAACTGAAAGTCGGGAGCCCCTTTTTGTTTACCTTTGGGGAGTATAAAGGGTTGGCAAAATGTGTCCAGAACACAGAGGATCAAGCATACATGAGTCACTGACAGCAGACTTCCCAAAGGGCTGTCATTTCCGAGGGTTTATAATAATCAGCTTCATTTTCCTACAATGCAGACCCACTTGCACTAAGCTCTAGAGACAGCAGATTACACACCGCACCGCTTAAATGTATTAATATTATATCTGCTTTCAACATAACTTTAGAAGAAATTATGTAACAGCATGAAATGCAACTAGATGGAAAGGAATACTGCAAGGAACTCAATATTGACAAGAGAACATACCCTTATTGACACCAGTTCAGAAGATTTTCTTTCGACATATTATTATGCCACACCATCACCCAGCCCTCTGACAGACACGCAATTTCCATTTTTCTGTGGCTACCTCCACTTTTACAAAGCACAGCATTTCCTTCAGCCATCATTTAAACATCAAAGTGAACTTGGTCCTCAGCAATAGGGCAAGGGCATCACACCCCAACCATATAAGCCCACAAGGCTTTTGGTTTATGATTTGGGTAATTCTCTACATGAGAAAAAAAAATGGGTCTATATTTAAAAAAAAAAAAAATCGTTCCTACTTCAAATTTTAGTTTCACCCCTTAAATCTTGGATGTTAGATAGAAAACACTGTTGAGACACTGGCTTTTAACTATATACATTTGCAAAGAGGAAAAAAAAAACAACCACCTTAGGTTTTATTTCAGCCTACTACATCAGGCTGCCTTCATCTTTATGGACTCTTGCACTGCCCATTACCTGGATTACTTGTCTGTCACTGTAATATAAATTCTTAACCTACCAGCAATAATACTCTAAACCATAATTGTTCCGGTAATGGAAACTGCCTCAATTTTGACACTCAACAACCCATTGTTTGCAACTGAGTAATTAAATGGAAGGTTTAGCTCAAAACCTTTTTCTGTTACTTGCAGTAGTAATTTAGCTGAAAGTGCACACTTCTCTTCACGTAGGCAAATGGCATTGATTTGAACTTGGCCAAAACACGGATATTACTAACCAATGTCTTTTGCACAAGTACAGGATGAAAATAAAAATAAATTTGTGGCATATTTAATACATTCAGATGATTAAGAAATGGAAATTACCAACACTAGGAAGTGAAATAATAAGCAATCAGAGCCCTAAACAGCTAACAGCAGTATTAAAAGGTAGCCCCCCAGTTCCAAAAAGTTGCTCGTGGATGCATCAGCTCTCTCTACCTGACTGAAATTTTGTGGCAAGCTGTTGCATTCAGCCAGCTAGAAGGGAACAGAAGAACATTATACATGTAGAAACTTAACAGAAATAAAATTATTTTATTATCTTGAAAAAAACTTGTATCTTTACCACAGGTGACCGAACAGTCTGATATGCAGCACTTGGTAAGATAATATCATTATTTGAACTACAGCCTCTTTCCCTATATTCATGACTGAAGCCTTGAAGAACCCATCTGCACAAACATTAATCTCTTACTATCCAGACTCAGAGGATGGCAATCTCCCCAAAGAGTTCTAAAGCTTGATCACCTTACTCTTCCTCACAGCTACAGGCATTTTACCACACCTGCAGAGGTCAATGGCACTATCAGAGCACGCAGCTCTGTAACAACAACCTGGCCCAAGGTAGCCTTAGGTATCACAGCAAAGCAGTGATATTTTGCTGAGCTAAAGCAAAGCAGGAACACATCTCAAATAACGTGCAGGAGGTGCAAAGCACCTGCCTTGCACAGCTCTCACAGGGGTATCAGGGCAATGGCCCCTCTTTGTCCTGCCCTCAGCACCACAAGTGATTGGCCCTGTCAGGCAGCCTTGTGCCCCAGAGAACCTCCCCCACCACACGACCTTGCACAAACATTTCCCCCCTTATCTCGTTAATCCATGTTTTAGTGTCTCATGCACCAGGAATCTGAGGGATGGGCAATTTCACTGCGTGAAGCTAGCAAATAATTGAATTAAGGTTCAGTAATTGCAGTTATCACTACAAGACATATTCAAGCAAAAATAAGCTCAGCAAAGCACATATCTGGCTTTAAGTATACGTGAAGAGTCCCATTAGCTTCAGCAGCATTTATCAGGTAAGTTGGAAATCACACACATGAGAGTGCAATAGAAAATCAACGTATTTGATTTCGAAAGAGCTCTGCAAATAAGGAAAAAAAAATTAAGGGACGAGATTAAAACTATTTAACATCTTCCATGTCATGCAATAATATGAGCTTTCTGTAACAGGAGAGATTAAATCCCTTAACACTGGTTCCTATCTCTGTTGTACATGCAGCACATCTGAGGATCACTTGAACTGGTGACAAAGTCTTTAGAGGATAAGGGTCTGTCAAGACACCTATTCTCCTGATTCCCTCTTCAGTATTCAGCCAGGAGGTCACAAGCACAGACTCAGCCAGTTCCATCAGTAAATCCATTTTTAGTACTTCATGTAGAATTGGAAATGTGTTTGGGCATTGTGCCACGGCTGGATCTCAGCCATTCACAAATGTAACACAGGGATGAGGATCCCCACTTCTGCCTAGGCTCTGACTTCCCCCTCACATCGTGACCTGTGTTCATAGAAGCTGGAGAGGCAACCAGATTTCACCTGGTTGCATTGGTGACAGCTGGAATTCTCTATTGTTGGAGGAGCTAACAACTTTGGGAAAGGCAGGAGACAGTCAGTAAGAGGCTTAGCGGATTTTACCATGTAAAATCACTCTTGGAAAAAGACTTTTATAAGTATCTCAGTGGGGTACAGCGTATAAAAGCAGTGCAGGTTTCAAAACTCTCCATTCTCTGTAGCAACTGAGGTAGGGAACTTTAGTACACTGTTAATATTCAAGAATGTCTGTATTTTTGTCCTCTTGTTTTAGATCTGGAGAGAAAGATCAAGCCCATAACTCACAGGAGACTCAGATAATCAGTTCAAACCAAATTGCAGTATATAATTATAATCACACAACTGGCAGGCTTTGCTCAAGAGGAAATGTGAGTTGGCACGGCTGAGAGATCCAAGTATGAGAGCCTATAACCCAAATAGAAATGCAGCTCAATAGTTAACAAAGGCAAATGGAGCTATAGCCATTGGCATTTGGTGCAGCCCAGGTCTGGTCTGTGGCTTGCACGCCCTGAATTTCAGTTGCAGACTAATAGAGCCCATCACGGCTCATTAGAACCAAAATCAGTGTCTCTATCAGGGGTGCCAGTGGAGAAACTACAGAATGCTGCCCCACTTCCTCCAGGGAAGTAGATGTTGATATGGATATCAAGCACAGGTCTGGACCATCCCCTGCAGTCACCTTTCATTTTCTCCTGTCAACGAGGCTAAAGGGAAACACTGCACCTCCTCCCAAAATCACAGCCACAGCAACACTGCTGGGCTGCCCTCAAGGCACTCCCCACATCCCATAAAACAGCAGAGCTCTGGGGAATGAGAAAAACAAAGACCTGAAACCTCTCCTGATAAATCAGCAAAGGTCCCTGGCAGGATTTAGCTCATGCTGGGCACCAGGTGACTGAAGGCTCTGCTGGGCACCCAAGTCCCTCTCCTCTGGAGGACCACTGGAATGTTCCAAGCTCTCTGCTGAACCAGGACTCAAGCAGTCAGGCAGAATCAGTTACTGCCAGTCTTGGTTTTATGGAGGTTTTTTTGGAGATAATCTGAATATTCTTTAAAAATCTCTTATAAAGATTTGTATTTGCATTTTTGGCTTCATGAAAAGCAAAACAAAACTGAAAATCTTGTCATAAACTTAACAGCTTTGAGTAAAAAGGCTTTTTTTCCCCTTAAAGTAATGAATGATTAACTTCTTTCTCATTGTTGCCCAAGTTGTTTTCAGATTTCAGACTAGGATATTTTCTTCATCTGGGCTTGAATTTGGCATTTTACTCATTGAAAAATCTGTTTTTAAGCCTCTGTAGTTATTGCATAGTTTTGCCTCAAGACATTTCTCAGTACTTCTCAGATGGACGGATCACTGAGACTGTGTACTTTGAACCTCTCCACATGTTTCTAAGACTCAAAAAGCTGCTTCTTCATAGCCTGATCTAACTGCAATTAAGAGCTTTTTCCCTGGCCCTGTCCTCATACAGAGAAAAAAAGTGGAATCTAGTGAAATTATTACAAAGCTGGTTAAGCACAGGATATGACTAATCCTGTATTTCACAGCTGGAGGTTAAACTGAGCCTCATTAAACCCAATGTTCTTGCTTACCCACAACAGAAACAAATGGGGCATGACAGAGCTTTGCATGTGTGCATCTCACACACGCTCAAACACTGAAATTCAGCTCCAGCCCTTCCAAAATTTTAAGTTGCAAGAAATTATATGATGGTCTCAAATTTGTAAGACTCAATTAACTCAGTATGTCTCTGTCTATCTGTTAGTCAACTTCTGGATCCAGATCTTTTGAATTATATTTCCTAGGTTTTTAGGGAACTGTATTTACATTCTCGTAAAATCCCTGGACACCACAGGTGACAACCCCCAGAACACAAAGTACACCACCCAAATTTCCTTACAAGTTTCAAAAGCTCATTTCTGTCACTGATCGTGCATTTTAGAAGTGCATGAATGTGAGAGAATACTTATTTTGGCTGGTAGCACAAACCACTGATGATCAAAGTAAACAGAAGGAACTCCACTGTCTTAGAGGGCTTGAAGGTATTTTGAACTGCTCCTACAAAACCATATATTTCCTACTTGGAGAGGAAAAACATTTTACTCAATAAGGACATATTGTTACTTACATCTCTAGTCAACTTATTGGATAGCAAATTGGTCAGATCAGTCTTGTCATTGTAATTCATAAAAGAGGGAGGTGAAATGGAACACACTTGGACATTGATTATTTTTGCATGCTATCTTTTTTTCTTAAGATTCTGCTTCCAGAACTAAGGAAGCAACATTTGAGGGATTCTGTTATCATATTTTGCAATTACACATGTAAGCAAAGCAGTGCATCCTCAAAACTATATCAAAGTTTTGGTCTCAAGAGAAAAGATCTCATGAAAATCTGTTTTTTCAGAGCTGTACTCCAAAATGAATGGAACCCTGTAGGAATTCACACCATTGACTTGAAAGGAATATTTGGATGTGACCTCAAATATGAATCTCCTTTTTTTTATTACTTAAAATTAATATGCAGCTAAACCTTGAAACACTGTCTAAAAATGGTAACGAAGTAACTGAAGGCACATCCCCTTCAGTATTCTGAATTTAAATGGAGACCAACTGCCTGGAAAGCTTTCATGACTGAGTTGCTCTGTATTACAAAAAAAAAAATCCAATTTCCCTTGTGAGACCTTAAATTAAAGCAATTATACTTATCCTCCTCACGCACAAACAATAGGTAGACTTTGGGGAAATCATACAGGTTTGTAATTTTGCTCCTGTCGTGGTGAGCGTGTGTAGTGCTGCTGGCACAAGCCATGGCCTCAGACAAACCTCCAGAGCCAATTCACAGAGAGGCCCAAATGCTAAGACCTTATAGCAACTCTGAGAGCCGAGAGGCAACTCTACAAGCAGGAACTGTTAATGGCAGACTTGGCACAGAACTGGCTGATAATAAAACAACAGAGGAAATTGCACTCTGCCTCTCCTGAAGCCAGCCAGCACATTGTGGGCAATTTCTCTTCCTCCTCCTTGGGAAGAGATCAGGCTCTCCACTGAATGGCATTTACATCTTTGTTCTTTGCAGTACTAAGGATTGTCAGGCTCTTTTTGGCCCTGGGGTCCAGATTTCTCCCCTTGTTTTCAGAACAATATGCTGGAAACTGCCTGCTGAGTGCATGGCTGTGCCAAGATCCCATTTGCCTAAGAATTGTGGCAGCCTGCAGATGCTGTGACCATGGAAGTTCCTTGCTCAAACACCTCAGCTCTGTTTGAATAGCAATGTTACAGGCATTGCCTACTATTATTTCATTAACTGTACAGCTGCAGCCTTCTTTTAATTCAGGAAAAGCATGCAGTTTCTCTAAAAGTAAGACTAAGAACAGCTTTTGAGAACTTCTAGGGATGCTCTAAAGATCTTCCAAGGAGACTCCAAATCCCAGGCAGCTAGCAGGCTGAACTGCTGTGAAGTGCTGGTGTTCTGAAGTCTATTTGGCATTTTTAATTAAATACTCTTATGTTCCTCATAAGTCTCAAGGGCTGTCAGTCCCTAGGGAAGAAATTTTTTTTTTTGTTTCTGCTCTGCACCAGGGGACTTGAAATTTTCTGTAAAAGAGACACCAAGACTTCATTGTCAAACGTCCAATTACTTAGAGCCTCACCTGCCCAACACATCTGCTTTGTTAAACCTGGGCTTTTTGAAACAAAGGTTTGTAATGTGCCCTGAGCATCTCTGAACAGAAAAATGCCTCTGGCATTCCTGCTCTCAAGGGAAAGGTAGACACGGCTCAGCAGAGGCCATAAAACAAAAGGAGTCCTGACAGCCACCCATGGTGCACAGTACTTAGTCACAAGGAGAGAAAAGTGATGAGTCCACACAGTCTATAAACTTCAATTTTAGCTAAAAGTGCTCAATCCTTGCGTGTGTAGAGAATGAGCTGAAAATGCAAAATAATGTGAAAGAATGGCCAGAAGTTTATTGCCCTTACTATTTCTAAAATGTATGCTTTAGTTATGAAACCACCCAGAACCAACCTTTGGAGCTCCTAAATGTAAATACAGGTCTCTCTAACCTTAAAGGCAAAGTGTGGAATTAAAAACTCCTTTTTGTTCAAGGGGCAGCATGAAGTGGCTTAAGGGGTCTATTTTGTGTTTGGACACTTCTAGCTCAGAGGAATGGAAAGCAAATATAGTCTCCCACCTCAGGGATTATATCTTAGCAATACAGAAGGTACCCTCGCCTAGTCAACCAGACACCACTAAAGAAAGGCTAACACCAGCTCTTCTGGGCATTTCCCACAGTCACACAGAGGAAAATCAAGACTTCAACCACGTGATGTTGCACAGACCCAAATGCATGCATACAGCAGAGCTCAGTGCAATTCTTCCATGGAGAATGTGAGACTACAGAAGGGATGCCCATGAAACTCTCTGAAACCAACACTCAACATTTTGCAGAGCTTTCATTCATTTTGTTTACACCACAACTAAAACTTCCAGAAACCAGCTGCACCTGTGAGAAAGGGTCACACCATCCTCACTGGGCTTTGTGGGGTCTTTGCCACTGTGGCTTCACCACAGACACCTACCAGCCCTGGAGAGCAGGATTGAGTTGTCTTTTCTGGTAGTGGCATTTGCTGCAACCTCTCCCCAAACAATGCAAACCAGGGCAATGAAAGTTATGGGTTGCCAGAAGTGCTGCCAGAGATTTTGCCAGCACAGTGATACCATGCAAGAGAATGACCTTCTAGCTGACATGGCCATGCCAACAAAACATTACAGCATAAACTGTGTAAAAAAAAGTAAAAACTGGAATCGTTTCTCCTCAGAGAAAGGAAAATGGAGAGAGTGATGAGTATTGATGAGTTAGGAATGTCAGAAGCATATAATTTTCCAACTGGAAATACACATCCTGTCCTTCCCTAGAAAGCAAAAGAAGTCAAAACAACAACAAAAAATGCCACATATATGGCTATCATAGTAACACCTGTATCTCCATTTCCTCTCCTCCCACTGCAGTGTGGCTTGTAAGATGGTATTTCTTGATCTCCAAGAGTAAGAAAAGCTCTCTCCATTAACCTGTTCAAATAACTCACTAGAAAAACAGAAGTGTAAATCCCAGCACACCTATGCTGCAGGTGAAGTGCAGTGCAGAGCAGCTGCCAGGCACAGGCTGGGGAGCTTTTGACTGTCCCACTGAAGCTTTCTTCTAAAGTGCTTATCGAGAAAGGACATGTTGGGATGCAGGGGAAAAAGTGGAAGCTCGGGATCCCCTCCAACAACTTGATTCCAGAAGAGGCTACAAAGACACCACCTCTCAGCATACCTTCACTCCAGAGATGCTGAAGAAGATAAAGCAACAAATCTCACTCAGGATGCACCAGCCAGCAAAAAGGGTATTGTGTCACTGGCCACTGGAATATAAATCCAGCCATAAAGCTTGCAAATGTCCTTTGCAGCACCGGCCTTCTCAGGTTTCACTGGATGAAGCACTATTTCAGCCCTATGTTTAGCAGTTGGAAGGAAGCCAGGAAGACTTCCATAGCCACCCCTGATTTGTTAATCCCTTAATGCACAGGCACTGTTTGTTACTTAGGACGTCAGGTTTCATCGCTCCTCAGCACGCTGGTGATAGAACTTCTTGACACCCGGCTGCAAATATTATTGCAAAGTCAATACTCCCAGGGAGAATGCCAAGCCGAGTTAAAATGTGACTTTGGTGTTGACAAGCCAGTTTGGCACTGCAGAGTTCAAACAGCCAGGATCACCTGGCAACTTTCAAAACAGGAGAAAGTTTGCCAGGATCCTTTCTGACTAGATTCTTATCCCAAGATCCACATGGTAACAGCTAAACACTTTCCAATCAGACAAGGCAAGTAAAAACACAGAAAGTGGATATACTTTTTGGGAAAGTGCTGGGAGCTATATGTACATATGCATGTGAGTTTGTGTCTATGCAGATTTTCCTAATCTTTCTCATTAAAAGAGAAGAAAATCAACATCTAGGTGTGTAGCATGACAGACTTGAGGGGATGCAGCTCAACTCCCAGGGAGTTCAGCCAGACCCTTCAACAGTCCTGTTACCCTAAGGAAAGCTGACTCCCTGCTTATAAGAAATGAAGTTATTTCCTGAATGTGAGCTAAAAGAAGTTGGATCCTGGTCTTTTTGGAGGGCCATTGAGACATCACACAGGGGCTGCACAGCACATCACAGCCAGGCTGGCATCAGTGCCTGCTGCCCCTGGGGAGGTGGCTGGCCTTCTCCAGAACACAGAGCTATTTTAAGGTAATTTCCTTCCCTCTTGGATTCAAATATTTTTAATAACACAGCCCAAAAGGTGATGCACAGCCTTCAAACCCAGCATAGCCCTAGGTGAATGGTTGATGCATGAGCCTGCAGCAGCCCTGCACAACCCAAAATTAAGAGGGTTAATCATCCTCCCAATGCAATAAGCCCATGCAGCTATGCAGACCCTATTTATTTTCACCATTAATTACCAACTTTTTCTTGACCTCCTAAGGCAGATCTGACAGAGCAATGTGCTTGGCTGTGGCAGGACAAAGCCAGGCCAAGGGCACATTGAGCCCATCCCTGAATCCATGCACATCCCAACTGTCCAGAGGCAGACCATCTGCCTATCAATAGCTCCAATTAAACAGTCGAGGGTTTCGACCAACGCCAGACACCAGCTCAGTCAGTTTGGGAGAAAGACAGGGGGAGTTAAAATCACATTAGCAATCAATTAATACATGAAGCAGCTCCAAAGCTGTTGAGTTGAGCACCCTTTTGGGGTTTAACCCTTTGGTGCCCTATGAGTTTTTTCATGGTTTGTAATGCCAATGAATACATTGGGAGAAAGGAGTAATCTTTAAAAAAGCTGAGAATCAGTCAAAATGTGTATTTTAGAAAAAAATAACATTAGACAAGATTATTTTATTGACATTTCAGTAAGCATTGAGTTCTTTATTATTTTTGTTTATTTTAAATGAGAATATTTTAGAAATGCAATCCTGGAACAGTCTATTCTCCGATTTGCTGAAATGCAAAGAACAGCACAACACACAAACTGGCAAAAAGGCATTTAAAAAAAATATTATAAGGCCTTTTTTATATCCAGTCCTTAAAATTGAGAAAAATATGGAACAAAATGACTTTGAAACATGGTGCTTCAAGTAAGAAGTACGGAAAAAAACCATTTTAAAATGCCGTGAAGGTAGAACATAAAAACAGTGAAAAGATGTAAAGAATAGGAAAAAAAGGGTAACTTTTCCAATGTTTAAATAGACAGTGCCTTATTGAATGCAGCAGAGCTGCCCTGTTTATACCAACTGCTGTGTTTTACAGGGGAACCAGAGGACATACCACACAGAATGGCTGTTTTCTTCTCGCTGCTCGACATTGCTATATAAAGACAGGTAAGCATCATGAGTGATCAAAAGCACAGTGGCACGTGGAGTAGACTTTGAAAGGGAGATGCAAGCAAAAAGTGCCCCTTTATCGAGAGTCTGTTCAGATTTAAGTAAGATCTCAAATAAAAGCTGTGAGCCTGCACCACACACAACTATTCCCAAGGCTGTCCTTTGACAACAGCCTCCTCTTTCAACAAGATAAAAGTCAATGTAAATGGGCAAGCAGGCCAAAGTCCTACAGCAAGGACACAGGCACAGCTGGACTCTCAGAGCATCCCCAGGAGCAGAGGTGGGTCAAGGAGCTCTGCAGGGAGGCATTAATGCATCTTTGAAACACCCACAGACACTAACAGAAGATTCACTTTTTTTCCCTATTGTTATTTATTTTAACAAAAAAAGACCAAATTCTATCTGTGTGGGGTTAATATGAATTGTGTTCTTCCTGGACAGTATGTTTACCAAAAGCCAGTGTGCATTAAAATGGGCAGTCAAACACAACCCTAGGAGAACTGAGCCACACTAGTATCTATTAGCTATCATAAAACCTACCTGGGAAAGAAGCTTGTTGTCATCCTCCAGCAGTTTCACTTTTGTTTCAAGTTGCCTGATATAGTTGGAAGACGAATCTTTAGGAAAAGAGAAAAAAAAAAACCACATTTAAGCTTCTTGTGGTACAGACAAGTACTGTCAGACAGCAATACGTTTTCCCACTCTGTGGAAGGCAAGTTTGGGAAAGACTTAATGAATAAAACCCTAAGTGTATAGGGTGAGAGGGACTCTGTCAAAGGTTTTTTCACTAAAAAGCTGAGATTCAGCAGAAGCAACATCTTCTGTGAATCTGCGTCAATGCCAGTTTGAGCAGTGGGTAATACAGAAAGAAAGTGAAGTTGAAACAGTGTTTTGTACTTTTATAAAAGTAATTTACTAGTTTTGAAAGCTATTCTCATTCATCCAGAATGCACCAAAATACTCCACAACAGAACAAGATGTTTCCTTTTACGTTTGAATAAACAACCCCTCCAGACACGTGCCTTTTTCTTTCAACAGCAACTGAGAAACTCACAAAACCAAGCTGCTGGCACAGCTCTCAGAGGTCAGTGCCACAACTCCCAGTGCTGTAAAAGGGGGAGAAGTGTATTCAGCAAGGCCACAGAGCTGCAGCATGCACACAGCCTGATGCACACAACAAGTGCCTACCAGAACATCTGTTTTTTCTAGTGGAAGCACGTGACACTAACCAGAAAAACACCAGGACAATAAAACAGGGAATACCCTCACATCAAATGGTAATATTCAACCTGAAGGAATGCAATGGCCTATTTACCATTGCAGTAAGACAGCAACACCACATAGGGTGGCCTGGCACAGAAGATAAGTCACTGAAGAGCTCTGTGGGTGGCTTATTGCTCTCCAAAGCATCTGGCTTTTGTTTAGAACCATGCTTTGAAGAAGCACATTTGAAAATTTTACAGGGAAAAAAATAAGGGAAACTGGGAAAACCTTTTCTCCATTTTCATTATAGCTTGATGAGTTCCTCCCATACAATTGGATCTTCGCAAAAAATTCTCCTCCACTTGTAATTTGAGCAGCAGAGGCCATGGGCAGTTACAGCAGGAGGAAAAGTTTTGCAACAGAAGTATATGAAAAACTCCAAACATTTTCCACACTTCTGAAGGGGCTCTGCAAAGTGCATAATTATAATTTCCCTCATCTCATTTATTATGGCATGACTGCAGGAGCCAGTGTTCAACCCCAGGGCTTCTTGCTGAGCGTGAATCAGTAAGGAGCCAGGTGTTAACACAAGAGCCCTGGTGCCAGCGGGTGTGTGCTGCAATGGCCAGCACCTTTTGGGATCAGCCCCCCACGGAGAGCAGGCACCTCTGGCTGCAGCTCAGGCACACGAGCACTCAGCCACGCACACGTGTGAGGTTTAGGCTGGCTCTGTGCTAAACAGCTCCTCTCTGCCTCTGCCAGCGGCTGCCAAACGCTCTCAGCACTAAGCCTGGATCTCTTCCTGGCCACTCTGGGGGCAGCTCGGCAGAAGGGCCAGCAGGGAAGCTACAGCTAATCACTGAGACTGCTTTGGCCACTCAAGAGATAAACTGGAATATGCTCAAAAAAGTGCTACCATAGACCAGTGCCAAACCACACAAAGGAACAGCAGGATGGATCCAAGTCAAGTGCCCATCTAAAGCACAGTTTCAGAGGAAAAATGCTCAGTTTTTTTGACTGGATTATGCTTTGTTCAAACCCGGGAAATCCAAACAAGTCCTCATGAGAAAGGTTAAGAAGACACTGTAGGGAGCTATGTAAGTTCAGTGAATAGCTTAAGTAGTGACAAAGTTCCCAGCAACATCAGCTTGAGCTGCAGGGACGACAAACTCAGCCCAACAACCACCCTAACATGGCGGAGGCTCCAGGTCAGAGGAGAAAAGAACAAACCAAATAGGTTATAGAGTCAATCTAAAGCACTTTCCCTGTGAAGGTCTCGTGCACCACAGCATTGGCCATGCATATCTAAAGGTGGTGAGTAGAATGCTGTAGTAGATCAGAGCTGGATGCAGCAAGATTTCAGGATCAGCTTGAAGAGCTTGCTGAATTAGTAATGAACCTCCAGCAGGTGCAAGGGGAGTCTGAGATTGTTAAAGCCAGAAGGACCATGGATTCTTTGCTCTGACCTCCTTTGTGCCCTGTGCCATTATACTTTATTGCCTTATCTCTAAATTCAGTACAATAATACACCCATTTGGCTAAACAGCTCCAAAACCAGCCTCAGTCTCTGTCTGAAGACAAACAGATACTACTGGCTGTGTGCTGAAGACAACAGCTTCCACTGGTAGATCTGGTCAGATAAGGTGTCCTTCCCACCTGCATTCCAGCTCCACCGGTACCCTCATTGTGCTAGCAGCTACAAGAAATTTAGGTTAAGTGGATGAATAGTGATGCAGAAGCTGTCATGTTCAGGCCCTGAATGCTACCAGGACTGACTGACTGGTTGATGAAAAGAATAGAGCATGACTGCCAAAGAAAAGGAAATAGAGAATTATTTCCTCTCTGTGGTTTCATACCTCTTATCAAAAAAAAAAAAAAAGGGTACTCCTTGGGAAGGCAAGGCCTACATCTTCAGGAGCCAGTGTACACCACTGGTCCAAAAGCCTGACCTGAGAACTGCTAGAATTCTTCAGACACTACTGTTCAACCCCAAACCATGTTTGATGTCTGACCTGAGCCAGAAAACACCCTATGGTAACATAAAATATACATAGAAAAAAAAAAAAAAAAGAAAAAAAAAATAAAACAAAACCAAACCAAACGAGCCATTTTGTCAGCAGAGGATGTGCCATCTCAGGCAAAAACTGTGTAACAGTGCTGAGAGCGATCCCAATCCTTGCTATGCCCTCAGAGATGAATCACCTCCATCTTTTGGACCTGCCTGTGTTGAGGCAGGTGCCAGATGAACCATTTGCATCTTGATTTCATTTTTAAGAAAGCTCATAACTCTCACAACAGCAGGCAGTAACACTGCCAGGCTAAGCACTGAAACCCCAGGCTAGGTCTCACCCATGTTATATCAAGAAACACATTCCCAACATTTTTCTGTGTCTGACCTTTCTCTTATCAGTGAGTTTTCATCCTCTCCTGCCTCCCCCAAAGCCAGGAGACAAGGACAGCCCCACTGACCCATCCAGGAGAGGCAGTAAAAGCTGGATCACTGACTGATCAGACCCTTTTCATCAGAAATCAAACAAATGGTCCTCACTGCTGTGTCAAAGCCTGCTGCCAGCTGTGAGCTCCACCTTCACCAGCCCAAAAGCACTCTCCCCAGTGGCTCCAGCAGCACTCAGACCCAGGTACTGGGGCATACCCCCAGCACACCCACCTAGCCACACCCCATGGCTCTGATTTTGAGTCCACTCACGCCTGCTAGTGCCCTGCTGGTGACCAGACAAGTATGGTGGTCAAGGACACATGGTCAAGGATAAGCTCTCTCAAACTTTTTTTTTCTGGCACTCAGTGCTGCCTGGGATGCCCTTGGGGCCAACATCCTCCTCTAGTCACCCCTTGGGGAGACGAGAACCAGCTGCACCAGCAGTGGGTGCCTTAGTGGACCAGATGGCACCAGAGGGAACAAACAAAATTTCCCATCAAAACATTTCACATCCTACTCAGCACCCTCCCTGTGGCAGCCATCACACACAAGAGGAAGCTGGGGAGAGAGGCAGCACCACGCCCTGCCAGGCTGCTACCCACGACAGCAAAACGGGTGAACACTGTAATCTCCACCAGCCATAGCTCACTTGCACAATGGAAATTCTGTAAGATAAATTGTTCACAGAGCTGTAAAACCTGAAGTCCTGTTTCTTTACAAAGCCTTGGAAAAACTGATTGGATGTAGCTCCCCACATTATCTCCATGAGAGGTAGAGGAGCTGCGTTCCAGCTCAGGAAGGCGCATTGCTGTTATTATCCACCCTCCTCAAGATTTACTGCTCTAAAAAACACACTCCATCTGGAATGGGATGTAATTCAGCTTGGATGTAATCTAGCTGAGTAACTTTTCTCCACATAGATAAACCACTTAATACTCATTAGAGCTAAATGGAGGCAAGACAAATCACTCTACCTTGTTTTAACTCAATGGTCTCTCAGAGAGCAGGGAACTGCCTGGCTCCTCAAGCTTTGTAAAAACATAAATTAGAAATTGTTTTAACAAACAAAACAATCTTACAGCCTGCAGAGCACAGAACAGTGTAATTTTAAAAGACACTTGTAGCCTTTCTGATTCTCATCTGAGATTTCAGAGGAATCTGGCAGAGCAGTAAATATGATAAATTACACATTTATTTTGACAGTAGCAAAATAAATGGTTTTATTTCCTCATATGCCACTTCTCCAACCACAAGAATGCAGAGCAGAGGTTTGTGTGGTAGCTGCGAGGTTGGGATCGAGACACTTTTATTTAAGACCTTTTCATGACAAGGCACTAGCACCTGAATGAATATAAGAAAAACTGCCCTTTACTTAGCACAGTTCACACCAGAGATGCTAGAAAAGGTTAATATAGGTGTCTGTGAGATGAGAAAATTGTCAAGAGCTCATTGATGGGACTCATTCACAGCAGGACAGTCCTTACACCCAGCCTGGGCAATACCAAGCAAAACACAGCAAGAGCAGACTTGAACCAAGAGTGGTACTTTAGTCCTCCTCCACAGCACCCATTGAGGTTTGATTTGTCTTTTTGATTTGCCTTTTTGCTACAAAGCCCGGGTTACAGTGTCAAGTTGGAGTGCTGGCTGGCAGGTCAGGGCCACCAGGGCAGCTCTGTCCCCACATGTGCCTGGGAGGTGCCCCACACACCCAGGAGCGAGGCTGGACACCCACTGCTCACTGCTCACTCATTTTTCCCCAGGAGCTGCTTTAACCAAGCATGATTCAAGACAGTAAAGCACAGCTATATTTTGTCAATGTCCTGCAAACAAGGCCCTTCCTATCCTCATAAAAAGCAGCATATTCCTAAAGGGATTCTCCCAAACCACAGAGGAAAAGCACATGAAGGAATGATGCTCTGACAGATTTGCACCTTGCAGCCAGCTGCCTTCTTTGCATGATAGAATGCTGACATTTTCTCTTCCTCTGCTTCCATCAAAGATCATCTCATAAGAAGGCCTTCACCTGTGCTCAATAAAACACTTTGCTGTTTGTTGGCAGTTTCATCATCACGTCTCTGTTCTTCCCCACTATATTTCATATTTGTATTGCTCTACTGGTCTTGCTTCTTGACACACACAAGCAGGCTGAAAAATGGCCCGTGGTTAGATCTTGTAAAGAAGTTGATTTATTAAAGCAACAGCACTCTTTCAGAGCAGTTGGAAAGTAGATGAAACTCACATAACTTGAATATTGTCATTAAAGGAAATCATTGGGAGAGATGGACAAATGCACCACCCTTGCTTTTCCTAGGCAGCCCCCATCTTTCTGCTCCTTCTCTTTTCTGCTCTTTCTGCTCCTACCAGAAAACCCCATGTCCTGTTTCAAACTGGTATGCAAGGCAAGTTTTCACAACAGGCTTAAGTCAGTGGATGGCTCAAACGTGAGCAGGGCCAGCACAAAGCCAGTGCTGAGTTACTTCAGTTTCCCAGGTGCTGCCCTCTGCTATGGCACCACCAGGGTTTTCAGGGAATGCTCCTTGGTTTGCCTTGGTGCAGAATTTCAGAATAACCTGTCTGGGAAGGGACCTTTAAGAGTCACCTAGCACAGCCCCTGCAGCAAGCAGGGACATCTTCAACTAGATCAGGTTGCTCAGAGCCTCATCCACCTGTCCTTGAATGTTTCCAGGGATGGGATATCTACCACCTCTTGGGTAACCTGCAACAGTGTTACAGTGTTTCACCACCCTCACAGTAAAACCTTCTTTCCTTATATCTTATATCTACCTAATTAGATATATCTAATCTAACTCTGTCAGTTCAAAGCCATTAACCCATCTCCTATCACTACATACCCCTGTAAAAAGTCCCTCTCCAACTCTCTCATAGCCCCCTTTGGGTACTGAAAAGTTGCCCTAAGGTCTCCTTGGAGACTTCTTTTTTCCTGGCTGAAAAACCCCAACTCTCCCAGCTTCTCCTCAGAGGAGAGGTGTTCCAGCCCTCTGATCATCTTTACATCTTCATGACCATCATGTCCAAAATACCATACTCTGCTAATCCCAAACCCCATGCCTTTCCAGTAGCATCTCAGGCACAATCTGGGGTCTCCCATGAGATGTGTTAAGAGAATATGCAACAACAAGGTCTATGGTAAATAGAAGCTCCCAGTGTTTTGTACCCCTGCAAGATATTCAGCAAGCAAACCACACCAACCTGCTCTACCTCTTGTCCCACCACCTCGTTCACCGTGGGTTGTGTAGGGAGAAGTTTCCCCTGCACTCTGACAGCCAGTGTTAAAGAAGTGGCAGGAATGCACTCACAGAAAGAGAACTAAAGCCAAATCTTAAATATTTTCACAGCTGAGGTGCTGAAGTACAGCACGTCTACTGGACAGACATTGCCTTGGACTACACTAAATAAATAAAAGGCCCATCTGTAGCATCCAAAGCTACCTACAATAACATCTATCAGAGTAATACTGGTAGGATCAGGCCTCATTTTCAAGGTGCAGATGATAGCTCAGGCATAGTTAGGTATTCAAACACGAGTCAAAACAACAGAGAAGTGTGTAGCCAGTCCAATCACAATTAACAAAGAAATATGGTCTCAGAATAATACACATTTTTAAGTCTAACAAGACTGGCTATGCACTGGCAACATGGCTGTGCTGCAGCTCTGACAGGATGGAACATATGCCACTGCAGCTATTTAATTAACACTTCATAGCAAGCCTCTAACTACGAGCTCTGAAGGATTTCAAGACTATATGTTCCCAACTCAGTTCATTCAAACTCCTGAGTTTCAGTTCATTAGACCTGTCTGGGTGCTTAGCAGCCTCAAGCTGGTCTGTGAGAGTCTGGTAAGGTCTCTCTGGTTGTTACAGCTCACAGCTGTGACTTCCAGCCATGACATCACCTCCATGCACAGCAAAATATCTGCCCACAACAACTGCCAGCAGTTCAGGAGCTCCTGATACCAGGATTTCACTAGGAGGTGGCTGATAGGGAAGGAGAATGTGTGTGTGTGCCCATGTGCTGCAGCACAGTGGCTGCCAGTTTCCCCTTCCCTGCTTGGGTGATGTGTACATGACAATCTTGTGGGGGCTGTCCCTCTATCACAGCAGCAGGCACCACTGGAGAACATTTGCATCTGAGGATGTCTAACGCACACAACCCCTGAAACCTGCCCAAGAGGAATGTGGTGAAACACCTCCCAATCTTGTCACCTGAAACCACACTTTCCCCCTCCTGAGGGGACAAGCAGTAGCTGTTTTTCTGCTGCTGGGAGTGGGCCAGGACCACAGTGCTGCTGTGGCTCTCCAGGGCTCTCCACAGCCCCCTGTAAGCTTGCATACAGAGGACAGCACCTTCACCAGGTTTCTCAGACATGCTGCCTGCGTGACAGACTGCCTCAGCCCTGGTTACTAGCCACTGCTGGTCATCCAGGTTTCCTAGGGAGATCCTTCCTGCTATTCCCCCAGAAATTCTGAAGGTAAACAGCCAAGGAAAAAAAATGTGTTTGCTTTTCAACTTATGTTTAATGCCCGACTGTGGGCATCACCCCGAGAAAAATCAGTGTGAGTTTCTGATGGTTCAGCCTCAGACTAAGCTTTCAGTCAAGAGTGAATAGACTGTAATTAGATGAAATAAGCAAACACAGTGATAGAAATATTAATGCTCAAGACATGCACAGCCAGATAGTCTTGCCTGGTGTACACATAGCAGAGAAAAGCTGATCTGCATCCCCTGCAGTGCTCTCACTCCCTGCACATGGAAGCCTTCCCTGTCTGAGAAAGCAGATGCTCTCCAGGTCCATCCCAGGTGCTGCAATACCTGCAACACCCATCATAGCCCAGTGACACCAGGCAAAATTCAGGGTTGCCTTGGCCTCTTTAAGCCACTTGCTGTGCAACCACTAGTGATTTCTGCCTGAATGCAGAAAGGACAATTCTAAAGAAAGTAGGACAATGTTCACATTTCAGGTGGATCAGAACGATACCGTCTTCCAGACACTGTGGGGCAAGCATTTCTACACCAGAGCTTACTAGCTGATACAAAGGGAGAAAAAAGAAGATACAGAAGTTGGAAGACAGGGAAAGATCAGACTGACTACTGGATGTGATGCTGCACTTATGAAAACTTTCAAGAGAGGAAAATATGAGTAACACCAACAAACTGGAGGCTCTTTTAGGGCCTCACACCTTAATTAACATAGCTTAATTCAAAAAGCTTTGCTTCCCATGTCAGAGCTGTACTGTAGCAGTGCAGGAACTTCTGCTGTCACCAATACCAGCAGATAAAGCCATAGCCCACTGACCAGTGCCAAAGCAGTGACTTAGGAGATCATCATAATCTCCCTTATCCTGTACCTCTCTGCTATTGCCACAGATGGGCAAGGGCTGATCTACCACAGTATGGCCCGAGCAGGACCTTCCAAGAGTCTAATTTTAGAAACTGAGGGAAAAATCCTCTGCTTTTTATAGATTGTTTCTCCTTGGTACAACCCCTTGATCCACATGAAGGAATGGCTAGACTCTGCTCAAAGTTTGGGTCCTAACAACCAGTTGGGTTGGACTCTCCTGTGGGGGAAAACAGAGGTGAACAGAAAGTTGTGTCACCAGTGCTTGTTAGAGGAGCGAAGCTGCAAGTCACTCACTGCTAATGGGATTCTGCAGCTTTAATGATTATGAAAAGGTTAAAATGACCTGCCAGGCACCCTCAGCTGTTTAAGCCTCTTTTCCTTCCTCGTGCTGCTTTAATCTTGATAGCATGGTCACGTGACCAGGTCAAAAAAAGCCCCAAAGCCGATTAGTGTCTTTCCACCAGCTACAAAGGACTCAACATTTGGGGTAGTGTGGATGTTTCAGCAAGAGTGGCCCCTTTTATTCCACAACCTCCTTTTGGGGGCACTGATGAACACTGTAGCCTCTAGAAGACAGCAAGAGAGTATGGTCCCAGGGGAAATTCCCTGAAACCTATGTGACAGGTTGTACTCGTTTCTGTTTGTATCAATCCAGTTACTCAATTCCTCTCTCCCATTGCCAAAACCCAACCCTTCCTGTCTGACTTTGGATAGTGCTGTGGTAGCTGCTGTCCCTGTCTCCAAAGCATCAAGCAAAGGCTCAGTCCATCCCACTGCCAGCAAGGCATGCTCACAGCCTCTGCCAGGGTCAACCCAAACTTTTGTGGCAGCATCCTTTGATTCCTCATTCAGCATACAGCAGTCCAGTGAAAAAGGATCTTGGAGGCTATTGCAGTTTGTAAACTGTGCATGAGCCAGTTGTTAGGCTGAAAACAATATCTGAGATCGTATCATGCTGTAGATGTAAATAGGAGAAATAATCCTCCTTCACCAGGGCTATTAAAGATCTTGAATAGGGATCTGTGTCCAGTTTTAGGCATCACGCTTCAAGACTCATGCAGGCTATTTGGAAAAAAATCAGGAGAGAAATAAGGAGGATCAGAGTGTGGAAAGTATAGTCTAGCAGGAGAACTTGAAGGAATCCAGCTTGTTTACCCTGAGGAGAAAAGACCAAACATAGATGCAGTAATGGATTCAAATATGTAAAAGACTGCCAGAAAAAATAAAAAAGTTAATAAATTGTTCTCCATCTCCATCCAGGAAGAGCAAGGTCTCTAATAACAGAAATATTTAAGGGCTAGAAGAGGTTGCCTTGGGAGGCAGTGCCAATGATGATGACTTTCACAAGCAGGCTAAACAAACGTCTGTCAGGAGCAGCTTAGGTAGAGCCGAGCCAGACCTGGGGCAAAGGGGTTGGTTAGGTGAAACTGAGAGCCTTTCAATCCTGTTTTCCATGTCTACCCTATACAATATTACATGAGGAAAATCTGTGGATGTTTCACTAATTCCAGAAAGCAAACACAAGTTACTTGACACAAAAAATGAAATCACTAAGCAACCTCTGTTGTCATGTCAGATTCAGCAATCTGAAACAATCCACGCCTTTTGGTTTTCCATCACCTGCAGGTCTCACCCAATTGCAGAGTGGCTGGCAAAGAAGAAAAGAGGGCTGGGAAGACTGTGGGGAGAAGAACAAGTGCTGAGGTAGGGCTCTCTGACACTACTGGGATGTTTGCAATAAAAGGGTTATATTAGAAACAGATGGCTGTGTAAAATACAGACAGAGATTTCAAAAGTTAGTACTTCCCCACAAAAAAAAAAAAAAAAAAAAAAAAAAAAAAAAAAGGGTTTTTAAGAGTTATCCAGTCCTAAATCACAGAAGGCCAACATGCACGAGGCTTGGTATGACTATAGTAACAACATATGGTCTCTAGCTGAAAGAGCTTAAAAAAGAGGCTGCTCAGTGTATGTAGGCAAGCTGGAGAATTCCAGGAAGCCACGTGGGTTAGGAAACAGCCTCAGAAGCACTGACAGACCAACTGTGGTCAAGGCTGGTAGGCACCCTGTCAGAGGAAAGGGCTGGAGAAGGCTATGGAGACAGCTGAGTCCATGTCTGTGAGTCTTTGGGCAGCACAAGGGAAAGTGCTGGTTTGAAAAGAGAGGATAGGAAATGGAGATTGGGTTGTTTTAAGCTATTTTAATAATCCAGAAACCTCCACAATAAGTTGCTAACTTCCCCAAAACAACCACATGGTCTTTCGAGAGTAGAAGGTAGCTATCAGAAGCCCAAAACCTCTTGGGTTCATGGTAGTTAAACCAAAAAGAATTGCAAATGAAAGCCAAGCAGAGCCCACCTCACCCTGTCACAGTCAAAAAGCTCTGGAAATAAGGCCTATCAGAAATATTTGCATGCACAGCTGCCCTGCTAAATTGTCTCTTACAAATCCACTGAAATGAGCACAAGTGCTTCCAGAATCTCCTCCCTGGTCCCCAGTTTGCACTATTGCTGCTCCATGTCTCAGCAAGGAGAAAAAGAATGAGTATCCACAACGAGCCTTTTTCTCTTTTGTCTCATCACAAGAATCAAAGTTGCACAGGATGCTTGTCCCCAAATCTGAACCCACCCAAACACATGCAGATTTGATCCCACCCTTGGAGGATTTGGTGGGATTGCTGCAGTTTCAAAAGCTTCCCCAGATTTGACAAGACCTTTGCTGAAAGGTCTCCATTTTCATGGCAAACTTTTAACCATTGATGGCTCAAAACCCAGTGAAAAAGACACGAGGTTAATCCAAAGGCTTGTGAAAGAGAACAGTTGTAAGTGAGCTTTGCTTTGACATTTTAGGTTTGTTTGAATCCTTTAACACATTCTCCTGGATAGATTAACAACATTACCTCCTAGGTAAGAAGCACTGCCAAGTTTCAGATGGCTGTAAATCTTCCATTCGACACTGTACATACAAATGGGCCAGTAGATTTTATGCAGAAATTCCCACTGCCTTTGAAGGAATTCTACTTAGGAACTGATAGCACAAAGCAGCCCAGCTGCAGAAGGGCTCTCTTTGAGTTTACAAAACTATTTCCTAAGCAACCTGTGAGGGGAAAGGCAGATTACCAGATTAATAGATGGGAATTATTTTGTTAAAAGGGTAAATAACATCTTAAATAGTTGCAGAAGTCTTCCTTTGCAAACATCAAGTTGAAACTTTTGCTGGCTCTAAAAATGCATTTTGGGTTGTAAATCTGCTCCCCCTTTTTGCTTGGGAAGATTCTTCTGGACAATAAATGCAGTGAGCCTGGGAGAGGGCTGCATAATTATCCACTCCACACAATGGAAACCAGCCTTTCTTTCCAATATGGTCCTCAACCGTCAGGAATCCAAGCTGCGTGATAATTAAAGCTCAAAAATCTTCTTCCATCCAGAGAGAAATTAAACTTTCATTTCCACTCCTCAAATAGCCCCACCATGTCCAGGAAGCTCCCTATTAGGAAAAAAAGTATCTCACAGATGCAAATGATGCCCTTCTGAGTACTGACAGGAAAAATTTAATTGGCAGTGAGGAAAAACTAATGATTAGGTTAATGAAAAATAGGCTGTATTGACTCAGGCCACTCGACCATTCTGATGAGGGTAAACAGCCCCCCTTCTTCTTCCCTGCTCCCCTCGTCTTTGTCTGCTGCACACAGCAAGGCTGAGAGCAGGAACGCATTCAAAGGCAGTGCCTTGTTGGGAAAAGGCTGGAGTCAGATCAAAGTCCTTCCACCCAGGGGCCCATCAGAGCCCAGAGCTTGCTGAACGGTCTCCATGTGCCCATGAATGTATTAACCCCTCCACACACACTGCAGGGGCTGCCCTACATCTCACCTTTAACCTCAGCATTGTCTGCCCCGTCTCTCTCCCTGAGCCTAAAAAAAGTGCAAGGTAGCAAAGGTGCTAATGATTTTTCCAGCAAAAAGTATTTACCCAGTTACAACTGGCATTTATGCACAGGATGGCAACAAAGCTCATGCCCACATGGGGGCTGACAGGGGAGGGCTCTTGGCCAAGAGGCAAGGAAGATGCTGATTTCACAGTGCCACGCTATTTAGGATGAGGGCTGGTTGGCAAGTTTTAGGTAAAGCAGTTTTTGGTAGGATAACACTGTTTTATCAAAAGAGCATTTTTTTTTTTATCCCACGCACTCAGTTTCAAGCAATTTTTAGCTCTGGATGAAATTTCTGGTCAGGTCCTCAGAGAGAAAAGGGGAGAAAGCCTAAAATAGCTGAGTCCATGGCTTAAGGCCATCACCAGGAAACTAAATCCCTGCACACTAAGCTCTTCTGGAGCTGGGGATTGTATGTGTATGTGTCAAAGACCCAAATTTCTGTGGCCAGGGGCATGGAGCTCTCCTAAACATCAGGCAGAAACCCCACACCCAGTTCTATTTGCCAAAAAGAACTGCAGTTGTGGAGTCAGTGATTCCTACCAGCAAGGATGGGCACCTGTGAAGGCTCCAGTGTTCACCTACAGTTCAGTTTTGGATCTCTGTGTGTTTTGCAGTAAGCTGGTGTAATGTGCTGGACACTCCCAGGAGAAATGCTCTGCTGCAGTCCAGAGCAGAAGAACCTGTTCCCTTCTACCTGCTCCCCTGTGATTTGGGGTTTTTTTGAGGAATTTGTTTTCTCTTCCTCTGCCCAGTTCCTCCTTTCCATCCAGCAGCAGAAGCCCCTCAGCCTCACATTCTCCTATTGCAGACTGTAGTTAAACATTATGTGCTGCAGTTCCTTCTAACTTAACTGGCTTTTGATAAACACAATCCAATGGTGGTGTGAGATAATGAGATGAAGGTGTGCTTCTTCCTAAACATCTTTAGGGACTCACTGCAGTCAGGAGAAACAGCCACACATAAAAATGATAAAGAATGTACACTTAATTCACTGCACTTCAGTGTCAAGCTGGAAGATGGCATGGATCCAATCCCCACCAGCTTTCACCTGAGAAAAAATTCAACCAAAAACCCATAAACAACTGTGTCACAGGGGAGACCTTTGTGCCATCAAATTACACAAAGGGAGCAGAGACAGTTGCCTGCATTCTTACCTGAGGGTGGAGGGAAATCCTTGTTCTGGAAAACAGCACTGCCCCTATTCCTACCTGCAGCCCTTTCCTGCCTGCACCCGCAGGAGTCAGCAAGAGGAAATTAAACAGGAGAAGGGCTGTCAAGTGCAATGTGTTGGCTGTGCCAAACCAGCATGGGCTTTGTCAGGACCGGCTGCAAACAGCAGCAGGCCAACCAAAAATATGCTATAACCCAGAACTGAGCAGAACAGGGACTCCAGATACCTAAGAGAGTGACACAGGGTAAGGTTTAAGAATCCAAATACAGCAAATGCATAATTCATGCCTGGAAAGAAAGGGCAGGCAATACATACCTAAGAATTTCACAGTGTCTGATGGGAATAGAAACAAGGTGGAGGCACAGATTACAGTGTTTCACTGAGCTGGATTGAAACATTGAGACAAGGGAACAAAACCTGTTTTAAAACAAGTTAGTGCTACTACAATAACAGTAGGAGATATCATTTAGAAACAGCAAGTCCATCCTCAGATAAGTTTCCCTAATAAGTATAACTCACCCTTGTCCATGCTACCACCCTGAGCCAGGAATTTTAGGGAAGTGCTCTACAAAGCTGGTCTGTGCCAGAACTGACCCCTTGCAGGGGATGCTGAGTAACCCTCACCGTGAAGGAAGGTGTCCTGGCCACACCCCACAGGAAAAGTCCCTGGTGATGACAGCAAAGCAGGGAACTGCACCATCACCATGCCTGGGGTGGCCAAGGAGAGCCCAAGCATTTGACCCCGGGGGATAATAAAATCAATCCTGCCATGATTCAGAGAGCAGGCAGTTGGGGGAGACTGTCTGATCCCCCAAGCCAAGCAGGTGCTCACACAGCTTTGCAGAGGGCTGTGCAAACCTTTGCCGTGTTTCTCTGAGGTTACACGCAGAAACTACAACTATGCAATGCAGCCTGCTTGCCCTGTTATTTATTAACTGGTTTATTGCCTCTCACTCAAGCCCTTTGGACTGGCCCCTGACGGCTCCCTGCCAGGCAGGTTGACATGTGCTTTTCTAGGCTACAAAGCAGCATGGAGCCTTCCCAGCCTTCATGGCTCACACTCGGCCTCACGGCTCCAGCAGCACACAGGGGCCCATAGGATCCACCTCTTCGTGCTGGCTTTCAAATGCATATTCTGTGATTCACGCCTGAAGAGCAGGCTCTCAGCAGAGTGAACCCCTGCTCCCTCCCTCGTGTCACATTCGTAAGTAGGTTCTGGCCACACATCATGGCAGAGCTGGGGCAAAGGGAAGCAATGTAGAAAGAGACCCTGTGATGAACATCTCAGTTCTCAAGGACCATGTTGCTCCAGGCATTTCCTGTCTGCTCACTGCAGAGGGTGACCTGGGGCTCCTGTGCCCACATCTCAGGACTATCTGAGACCTGAGGGAGAGAAGATGGTCTTATTTCCACAGAATAGCTATTTGTTGCACCTATAGAAGAAGAAAAAGGCTGCTAAGCACAAGACCCCTAAAGCTGCTGATATCCCCTATCTGCCCCCCAAATAATCAGATGGGTTCATTTTCTAGGGGTGTATGCTGCACAGAGATGGGAAACAAACCATTCACCCAAAGATAAAGGGTGTTTCAGTGGTTCAGGCACAAAGATAGTGAAGTGAAATACACGGATGGTCAAAGTAACACCATTCATAAAAACATAAATATGTTTTAGGTCAATTAGCACAAAGGTTCCCAAACTGTTTGTTTGCCAGTTACTCCCACTCTTGAGAAATATGTTCTATGCCCTACTTCTTACAAGGCAGACATTACATAGAAATAGCATTTTGAAAGGCCAAGAAAGTTAGGGGGTGCTGTTTCAGGACCTACCAGAGCCCTGATTAACACCAGGACAAGTCCCAGCTGCTGGCTTACTGGTAACATCCTGCCGCCCACAGCTCCCTGGAATTTGAATCTCAGCTGAAGACCCTGCTGTCCCCTCTATCCCTCCCAGAAATGCACTGTCCCTGAGGAGCAGTCACATCTTCCTGGAGACCCTAAGTCACTGATAACATCCATCTCCTCCCCAAAGCCAGATTTTTCTCATGTTGTCATTTAAACACAGCCCAAGTAGGTAAATGCCCATTGCTTCCCTTGAGAAACTCTGTTGCAGCCTAATAGCTTTCACCTTGAGGAAACACTTCCTGACAACTTTCTCCTTCACCTAATTTCATCCCATTAATCCTGGTTATACAGGCTGGAGTCACCCCACACCACACCTCCCCCACCCTGCAGACATGGGGGCTTGGTGAGTGCATTCCTGCTGAGGCTGCTTGCTCCCACTGCCAGAAAAGTGGAGACCCAACCCTCACACTCCCTCACTGCCAACTGAACCTCGGCAGGCATGTGAGAAATGCCTGGGAAGTTGCTTGCATGGAGGGATTTGTTCTTCCCCCCTCCTCCCCATCACTGCCAAACACCCTCTGAATGTGGTTTTAAATGACAGGTTGCCCCTGCCTTTCTCTAGGAAGTGCTTTGCAATGCCAATCTCCATCCCATGAACGCACAGCCTGCACAGCACTATTTGTGTTGACCAACAGGAATTTAATCAACCAACAATAATAAAGTGGGTAATACTCAATTGTATGAAGCCGCCAGTCAGATGAAAGGATTTACAAAGGCTGGCTTGATCTCCAAGCCCTGGCAGCTTTCCCACGGTCCCCTTCTAATCTGTGGAGCCAGAGAGAATACATGAAAACTCCAAAATCCGGGTTTTCCTGCGGGGTGTGTTAAGTTCAAATAAGTCAACTACATATGTGTATTTTTTTTCGCGTCCCCCCTCTTCTGAGGCGGGCTCTTCCCTCACCCTAAAGGAGCATCGTGCCAGAGCAAAGCCCCTTGGAGACAGCCAGCTTATGTAACCACTAATGCCATAAGCACTACAATGTCTTTAGTGACAAAAAGGCTCAACACAGACTCAGACCAACTGCAGCCAATTCACCGCCGAGAGCTAAAGAGAAGAAACTGGTGTTACACCGGGAAATCCATCAGCATGGGCAGCCCTGCTTTGGCAGATGGTAATTTTCCAGCAGGTATGGGAACATCTGACACCACAATGCATTGGCAGGATGGTGTTTGATTACTTGGGGGAAGAAAGGAAACCAAGGAAATGCTCCAGGGCATCTTTTGGCTGTAAATGCCTGAGAGTGCTCTCAGAGCCGAGGTATTTGCATGTGCCCCCTCTGACTCTGCACTTGTACAAGCTGCTCACACGCTCACCTTCCTCCTGCAGAACCTGCC
This sequence comes from Cettia cetti, assembly GCA_013401135.1. Classification (NCBI taxonomy): domain Eukaryota; kingdom Metazoa; phylum Chordata; class Aves; order Passeriformes; family Sylviidae; genus Cettia; species Cettia cetti. The sequence goes on from VZUI01090992.1 coordinate 172,021, forward strand.
CACACTTCCAGCAGGGAGCCTTGCAAGACAGGGTCAGATGAGGGTGACACTGGGTCAGCAGTGGGAGTTGACCCATTTGGGGTGACATTGGTGGTCACTGCTGTGCAAGCCAACGTGAGAGAGGGAGGAGAGGCTAATTCAGGCATGCCACCCCCTGAACAAGACATGATCCATCAGCACTGTGGGCCTCCTCTTCCAACACCTCAGTGGCTCCCCTTGAAACACACAGACACTGGCACATGGCTGAGCAGTCCCCACACAGCCCAGAGTACTCAGTGCCTTTGGAAATGACCTATGGCTCACATCATCCAGACATTCACAGCATTGCTGATTTTACAGCCATCTCCCCACAAACCAGGCAGGCATCTGGGTTTGGGCCTGAGCTGCAGGAACTGAGAGCAGCTGTGATATGCCAGTGGTGGCTGCATAGGGGCCACCAAACCCAAAGGTAACACTCCTGGCTTGGGAAGTCCTTGAATTGCAAATCTCTGGTGGCTGGGAGTGTATGGTAGGGAAATCCATCATCATACATGGTCATCACTTTGCCCTAGTTCTAATTCCCCTGAGCACTACTGGAGACAGGACATCAGGCCAGGGGGATCTTCAGTCTGACCCAAAGCAGCCATTGCCACAGTATTCAGGCTATTTTCTCCTCTGCTCATCACGTGGCTCAGAGGCTCTGCAGTGGAGGAGAGGACCACAGCATCAGGATGTCCATTGCTCTGGCCCACATCCAGCCAGCTATAAGCATGCTGACCCACACACCAGGAGATGGGGGCAGAATTAAAAGGAAAAGGGAAATTAAACAAACATATAGAAGTACCCAAGCAGGGGGAAGGCAACACAGCAAAACAGCAGCATTAGCCAGCAGTACAGGCAGACTGGCAGTAACTGCTTTCCAAGGGTCAGTTGCAATATCTGATTCATCCCATCATCCCTGTCAACTACCATAGCAGGGGACCTAGTGAAAGACACCTTAAAAGCTCTTCAGAATAATAATTTTACAAT